>MDKI01236150.1:0-14087 GCA_005239505.1 Nicotiana paniculata
GTCTGGGACATTAAATATGACCCAAGGAACCATAACCAACGCTTCGAAATGATCAGGTTACATGTTTTGGCATTTTATGGCAATTAATCTGTAATTCCGCCCGTCGTGCATGTATTATCGCCATCCATGGTCCAGGTCGGACGCCTTGGTATGGAGCCGGTACCGGATCGCATGATATTTTTTTGGGAAATCAAATACAACCCAAGAAACCATAACCAACTCTTCGAAATGATCAAGTTATATTTTTTAGCATTTTCTTGCAATTAAACTTGAATTCCGCCAAGTCGTGCATGTATTATCGCCTGCCATGGTCCAGGCCGGACGCTGTGGTACGTAGCCGGTACCGAATCACATGATATTTTTCCGGGACATCAAATATGACCCAAGGAACCATAACAAAAACATCGAAATGATCAAGTTACATTTTTTGGCATTTATTGCAATTAAACTGGAATTCCGCCAAGTCGTGCCTGTATTATCGCCTGCCATGGTCCAGGCCGGACGCTGTGGTACGTAGCCGGTACCGAATCACATGATATTTTTCCGGGACATCAAATATGACCCAAGGAACCATAACAAAAACATCGAAATGATCAAGTTACATTTTTTGGCATTTTATGGCAATTAAACTGGAATTCAGCCAGTCGTGCATGTATTATCTCCATCCATGGTCCAGGCCGAATGCCTTGGTATGGATCCGGGACATCAAATACAGCCCAAGAAACCATAACCAACTCTTCAAAAGGATCAAGTTACATTTTTTGGCATTTTATGGCAATTAAATTAGAATTCCGCCAAGTCGTGCCTGCATTATCGCCTTCCATGGTCCAGGCCGGACGCCTTGATACGTAGCCGGTACCGAATCGCATGATATTTTTCCAGGACATCAAATAAAATCCAAGGAGTCATAACCAATTCTTCGAAATGATCAAGTTATATTTTTTGGAATTTTATGGCAATTAAACTGGAAATCCGCCAAGCGTGCCTGTATTTTTGCCTGCAATAGTCAAGGCTGGACGTCTTGGTACGGAGCCGGTACCGGATAGCATGAAATTTCTCCAGGACATCAAATACGACCCAAGGAACCATAACCAATGCTTCGAAATGATCAAATTACATTTTTTGGCATTTTATGGCAATTAAACTGGAATTCCGCCAGTCGTGCCTCTGTTATCGCATCCATGGTCCAGACCGTACGCCTTGGTATGGAGCAGGTACTGGATCGCATGATATTTTACCGGGACATCAAATACATCCCAACGAACCATAACCAACTCTTCAAAATGATCTAGTTACATATTTTGGCATTTTATGGCAATTAAACTGGCATTGCGCCAGTCGTGCCTGTATTATCGCCTGCCATGGTCCAGGCCGGACGCCTTGGTACAGAGCCGGTACCGCATCACATTATATTTTTCTGGGACTTCAAATACAACCCAAGGAACCATAACAAACGCTTTGAAATGATCAAGTTACATTTTTTGGCATTTAATGGCAATTAAACTGGAATTCCGCAAGTCGTGCCTGTATTATTGCCTGCAATAGTCAAGGTCGGACGATTGGTACGGAGCCGGTACCGAATTACATAATATTTCTCCGGGACATCAAATACAACCCAAGGAACCATAACCAACGCTTCAAAATGATCAAATTACATTTTTTGGCATTTTATGGCCATTAAACTAGAATTCCGCCAGTCGTGCCTTTATTATCGCCTGCCATGGCCCAGGCCGGATGCCTTGGTAAAGAGCCTGTACCGGATCTCATGATTTTTTTCCGGGACATCAAATACGACTCAAGGAACTATAACCAACGCTTCAAAATGATCAAGTTACATTTTTGGCATTTTATGGCAATTAAACTAGAATTTTGGCAGTCGTGCCCGTATTATCGCCTGCCATGGTCCAGGGCGGAGGCCTTGGTACGGAGCCGGTACAGGATCACATTATATTTGACCGAGACATCAAATACGACCCAAGGAACCATAACCAATGCTTCGAAATGATCAAGTTACATTTTTGGCATTTTATGTCAATTAAACTGGAATTCCGCAAGTCGTGCATGTATTATCGCCTGCCATAGTCCAGGTCGGACGCCTTGGTACAAAGCCAGTACCGAATCACATGATATTTGTTCGGGACATCAAATATGACCCAAGGAACCATAACCAACGCTTCGAAATGATCAAGTTACATTTTTTGGCATTTTATGGAAATTAAACTGGAATTCCGCCAGTCGTGCATGTATTATCGCCTGCCATGGTCCAGGCTGGACGCCTTGGTATGGAGGCGGTACCGGGTCGCATATTATTTGTCCGGGACATCAAATACGACCAAGGAACCATAAAAACACTTCGAAATGATCAAGTTACATTTTTTGGCAATTAAATTAGAATTCCACCAGTCGTGCCTTTATTATCGCTTGCCATGGTCCAGGCCAGAGGCCTTGGTACGGAGCCGGTACCGGATCGCATGATATTTTTTCGGGACATCAAATACGACCCAAGGAACCATAACCAACGCTTCGAAATGTTCAAGTTATGTTTTAGGCATTTTATTGCAATTAAACTGGAATTCCGCTAGTCGTGCCCGTATTATCGCCTGCCACGGTCTAGGCCGGAGGCCTTATTACGGAGCCGGTATCGGATCACATGATATTTTTTCGGGACATCAAATACGACCCAAGGAACCATAACTAACGCTTCAAAATGATCAAGTTATATTTTTTGGCATTTTATTTCAATTAAACTGGAATTCCGCATGTCGTGCATGTATTATCGCATGCCATAGTCCAGGCCGGATGCCTTGGTACAAAGCCGATACTGGATCCTATGATATTTGTTCAGGACATCAAATACGACCCAAGGAACCATAACCAACAGTTTGAAATGATCAAGTTACATTTTTTGGCATTTTCTGGCAATTAAACTGGAATTCCGCCAGTCGTGCATGTATTATCGCCTGCCATGGTCCAGGCCGGACGCCTTGGTATGGAGCCGGTATCGGATAGCATCATATTTTTCCGGGTCATCAAATACGTCCCAAGTAACCATAACTAACGCTTCGAAATGATCAAGTTACATTTTTGGCATTTTATGGCAATTAAACTGGAATTCCGCCAGTCGTGCATGTATTATCGCCTGCCATGGTCCAGGCCGGACGCCTTGGTACGGAGCCGCTACCAGATTGCATGATATTTGACCGGGACATCAAATACGACCCAAGGAACCATAGCCAACACTTCGAAATGATCAAGTTATATTTTTTGACATTTTATGGCAATTAAACTGGAATTCCACAAGTCGTGCCTGTATTATCGCCTGCCATGGTCCAGGCTGGACGCCTTGGTACGGAGCCATTACCGGATCGCATGATATTTGTTCGAGACATTAAATACGACCCAAGGAAGCATAACCAACACTTCGAAATGATAATGTTCCATTTTGGCATTTTATGGACATTAAATTGGAATTCCGCCAGTCGTGCCTGTATTATCGCCTGCCATGGTCCAGGCCAGAGGCCTTGGTACGGAGCCGGTACCGGATCGCATGATATTTTTTTGGGACATCAAATTCGACCAAGGAACCATAACCAATGCTTCGAAATGATCAAGTTACATTTTTGGCATTTTATGGCAATTAAACTGGAATTTCGCCAGTCGTGCCCGTATTATCGCCTGCCATGGTCCAGGCCGGAGACCATGGTAAGGAGCCGGTACCGAATCGCATGATATTTTTCCCAGACATCAAATACGACCCAAGGAACTATAACCAACACTTCGAAATGTTCAAGTTACATTTTTTAGCATTTTATGTAAATTAAAATGGAATTCCGCAAGTCGTGCATGTATTAGCGCCTCCCATAGTCCAGGCCGGACGCCTTGGTACAAAGCTGTTAACGGATCACATGATATTTTTTTGGGACATCAAATACGACCCAAGGAACCATAACCAACGCTTCGAAATGATCAAGTTACATTTTTTGGCATTTTATTTCAATTAAACTGGAATTCCGCAAGTCGTGCATGTATTATCGCCTGCCATAGTCCAGGATGGACGCCTTGGTATAAAGCCGGTACTGGATCGCATGATATTTGTTCAGGACATCAAATACGACCAAAGAAACCATAACCAAAACTTCGAAATGATCAAGTTACATTTTTTGGCATTTTATGGCAATTAAACCGGAATACCGCCAGTCGTGCATGTATTATCGCCTGCCATGGTCCAGGCCGAACGCCTTGGTACGGAGCCGATATCGGATCATATGATATTTGTCCGGGACATCAAATACGACCCAAGGAACCATAAAAAATGCTTCGAAATGATCAAGTTACATTTTTTGGCATTTTGTGGGAATTAAACTGGAATTCTGCAAGTCGTGCCTGTATTATCGTCTGCCATGGTCCAGGCCGGACACCTTGGTTCGGAGTCGGTACCGGATCATATGATATTTGTCCGGGACATCAAATACGGCCCAAACAACCATAACAAACGCTTCAAAATGATCAAGTTATAATTTTTGACATTTTATGGCAAATAAACTGAAATTGTGCCTGTATTATCGCCTTCCATGGTCCAGGCCGGAGGCCTTGGTACGGAGCCGGTTTTGGATCGCATGATATTTTTTTGGGACATCAAATACGACCCAAGGAACCATAACCAACGCTTCGAAATGATCAAGTTACATTTTTTGGCATTTTATGGCAATTAAACTAGAATTCTGCTAGTCGTGCCCGTATTATCGCCTGCCATGGTCCAGGCCGGAGGCCTTGGAAAGGAGCCGGTACCGGATCGCATGATATTTTTTCGGGACATTAAATACGACGCAAGGAACCATAACAAACGCTTCGAAATGATAAAGTTACATTTTTTGGCATTTTATGGCAATTAAACTTGAATTCTGCAAGTCGTGCCTGTATTATCGCCTACCATGGTCCAGGCCGAATGCCTTGGTATGGAGCCGGTATTGGATAGCATTATATTTGTCCGGGACATCAAATACGACCCAAGGAACCATAACCAACGCTTCGAAATGATCAAGTTACATTTTTTGGCATTTTATGGCAATTAAACTGGAATTCCGCTCGTTGTACATGTATTATCGCCGGCCATGGTCCAGGCTGGACGCCTTGGTACGGAGCCGGTACCGGATTGCAAGATATTTGTTCGGGAGATTAAATACAACCCAAGGTCCAGGCCAGAGGCAATTATATGGCAATTAAATTGGAATTCCGCCAGTCGTTCCTGTATTATCGCCTGCCATGGTCCATGTCAGAGGCCTTGGTACGGAGCCAGTACCGGATCACATGATATTTTTTCGGGACATCAAGTACGACCGAAGGAACCATAACCAACGCTTCAAAATGATCAAGTTACATTTTTTGGCATTTTATGTCAATTAAGCTGGAATTTCACAAGTCGTGCATGTATTATCGGCTGCAATAGTCCAGGTCAGATGCCTTGGTACAAAGCCAGTGCCGGATCGCATGATATTTGTTTGGGACATCAAATAAGTCCCAAGAAACCATAACCAACGCTTCGAAATGATCAAGTTACATTTTTTGGCATTTTATGGCAATTAAATTGGAATTCTGCCAGTCGAGCCCGTATTATCGCCTGCCATGGTCCAGGCCGGACGCCTTGGTACGAAGCCATTACCGGATCGTATGATATTTTTCTGGGACGTCATATACGACCCAAGGAACCATAAACAACGCTTCGAAATGACCAAGTTACATTTTTTGGTAATTAAACTGGAATTCCGCCAGTCGTGCCTGTATTATCGCCTGCCATGGTCCAGGCCAGACGCCTTGGTACGGAGGCGGTATCGGATAGCATGATATTTGTCCGGGACATCAAATACGACCCAAGGAACCATAACCAACGCTTCGAAATGATAAAGTTACATTTATTGGCATCTTATGGCAATTAAACTGGAATTCCGCTCGTTGTGCCTGTATTATCGCCGGCCATGGTCCAGGCTGGACGCCTTGGTACGGAGCCGGTACCGGATTGCAAGATATTTGTTCGGGACATTAAATACAACCCAAGGTCCAGGACAGAGGCAATTATATGGAATTTTATGGAAATTAAATTGGAAATTCCCCAGTCGTTCCTGTATTATCGCCTGCCATGGTCCAGTCCAGAGGCCTTGGTACGGAGCCGGTACCAGATCGCATGATATTTTTTCGGGACATCGAATTCGACCGAAGGAACCATAACCAATGCTTCGAAATGATCAAGTTACATTTTTGGCATTTTATGGCAATTAAATTAGAATTCTGCCAGTCGTGCCCGTATTATCGCCTGCCATGGTCCAAGCCGGAGGCCTTGGTACGGAGCCGGTATCGGATCGCATGATATTTTTTCAGGACATCAAATACGACCCTAGGAACCATAACAAACGCTTCAAAATGATCAAGTTACATTTTTTGGTATTTTATGTCAATTAAGCTGGAATTCCGCAAGTCGTGCATGTATTATCATATGCCATAGTCCAGGCTAGATGCCTTGGTACAAAGCCAGTATCGGATCGCATGATATTTGTTCGGGACATCAAATACGACGCAAGGAACCATAACCAATGCTTCAAAATGATCAAGTTATATTTTTTGTCACTTTATGTCAATTAAACTGGAATTCTGCCAATCGTGAGTGTATTATCGCCTGTCATGGTCCAGGCCGGACGCCTTGGTATGAAGCCATTACCGGATCATATGATATTTTTCTGGGACATCATATACAACCCAAGGAACCATAAACAATGCTTCGAAATGATCAAGTTACATTTTTTGGCATCTTATGGCAATTAAACTGGCATTCTGCCAGAAGTGCCTGTATTATCGCCTGCCATGGTCCAGGCCAGACGCCTTGGTACGGAGGCGGTATCGAATAGCATGATATTTGTACGGGACATCAAATACGGCCCAAGTAACCATAACTAACGCTTCTAAATGATCAAGTTACATTTTTTGGTAATTAAACTGGAATTCCGCCACTCGTGCATGTATTATCGCCTGCCATGGTCCAGGCCAGACGCCTTGGTACGGAGGCGGTATCGAATAGCATGATATTTGTACGGGACATCAAATACGGCCCAAGTAACCATAACTAACGCTTCTAAATGATCAAGTTACATTTTTTGGCATCTTATGGCAATTAAACTGGCATTCTGCCAGAAGTGCCTGTATTATCGCCTGCCATGGTCCAGGCCATAGGACTTGGTACGGAACCGGTACCGGATAGCATGATATATTTCCGGGACATCAAATACGACCCAAGAAACCATAAGCAACGCTTCGAAATGATCAAGTTACATTTTTTGGCATTTTATGTCAATTAAACTGGAATTCCGCAAGTTGTGCATGTATTATCGTCTGCCATAGTCTAGGCCGGACGCCTTGGTATAGAGCTGGTACCGGATCTCATTATATTTGTCTAGGACATCAAATAGGACCCAAGGAACCGTAACAACCACTTCAAATGATCAAGTTACATTTGTTGGAATTTTATGGTAATTTAATTGGAATTCCATTAGTCGTGCATGTATTATCGCCTGACATGGTCCAGGCCGGACGCCTTGGTACGGAGCTGGTACCGGATCGCATGATATTTGTACGGGAAATCAAATACGACCGAAGGAACCATAATAACCGCTTCTAAATTATCAACTTACATTTTTTGGCATTTTATGGCAATCAAACTGGAATTCCGCTCGTTGTGCCTGTATTATCGCCGGCCATGGTCCAGGCTGGACGTCTTGGTACGGAGCCGGTACCGGATTGCAAGATATTTGTTCGGGACATTAAGTACAACCCAAGGTCCAGGCCAGAGGCAATTATATGGCATTTTATGGAAATTAAATTGGAATTCCCCCAGTCGTTCTTGTATTATCACCTGCCATGGTCCAGGCCAGAGGCCTTGGTATGGAGCCGGCACCGGATCACATGATATTTTTTCGGGACATCAAATATGACCGAAGGAACCATAACCAACGCTTCGAAATGACCAAGTTATATTTTTGGCATTTTATGGCAATTAAATTGGAATTCTGCCAATCGTGCCCGTATTATCGCCTGCCATGGTCCAGGCCGGAGGCCTTGGTACGGAGCCGGTATCGGATCTCATGATATTTTTTCAGGACATCAAATACGACCCTAGGAACCATAACCAACGCTTCAAAATGATCAAATTAAATTTTTTGGCATTTTATGTCAATTAAGCTGGAATTCCGCAAGTCGTGCATGTATTATCATCTACCATAGTCCAGGCCGGACGCCTTGACACAAAGCCAGTACCGGATCACGTGATATTTGTTCGGGACATCAAATACAACGCAAGGAACCATAACCAACGCTTCGAAACAAGTTACATTCTTTGGCACTTTATGTCAAGTAAACTGGAATTCCGCCAATCGTGCGTGTATTATCGCCTGTCATGGTCCAGGCCGGACGCCTTGGTACGAAGACATTACTCGATCATATGATATTTTTCTGTGACATCATATACGACCCAAGGAACCATAAACAATGCTTCGAAATGATCAAGTTACATTTTTTGGTAATTAAACTGGAATTTCGCCAGTCGTGCCTATATTATCGCCTGCCATGGTCCAGGCCAGACGCCTTGGTACGGAGCCGGTATCGAATAGCATGATATTTGTAGCTGAGATAAAATAAGGCCCAATTAAACATAACAAACTCTTCTAAATGATCAAGTTACATTTTTTGGTAATTAAACTGGAATTTCGCCAGTCGTGCCTATATTATCGCCTGCCATGGTCCAGGCCAGACGCCTTGGTACGGAGCCGGTATCGAATAGCATGATATTTGTAGCTGAGATAAAATAAGGCCCAATTAAACATAACAAACTCTTCTAAATGATCAAGTTACATTTTTTGGCATCTTATGGCAATTAAACTGGCATTTTGCCAGAAGTGCCTGTATTATCGCCTGCCATGGTCCAGGCCGTAGGACTTGGTAGGGAACTGGTACCGGATCGCATGATATTTTTCTGGGACATCAAATACGACCCAAGGATCCATAACCAATGCTTCGAAATGATCAAGTTACATTCTTTGGCATTTTATGTCAATTAAACCGGAATTCTGCAAGTCGTGCATGTATTATCGTCTACCATAGTCTAGGCCGGACACCTTGGTATGGAGCCGGTACCAGATCCCATGATATTTTTCCGAGACATCAAATACGACTCAAGGAACCATAGCCAACACTTTGAAATGATCAAGTTACATTTTTTGGCATTTTATGGCAATTAAACTGGAATTCCGCTAGTCGTGCCTGTATTATCGCCTGCCATGGTCCAGGTCGGACGCCTTGGTACGGAGCCGGTATCGGATAGCATGATATTTGTCTGGGACATCAAATATGGCCCGAGTAACTATAGCTAACGCTTCTAAATGATCAAGTTACATTTTTTTGAATTTTATGGCAATTAAACTAGCATTCTGCCAGAAGGCCTGTATTATTGCCTGCCACGGTCCAGGCCGGACGCCTTGGTACGGAGCCGGTACCGGATCGCATGATATTTGTCCGGAACATCAAATACTACCCACGAAACCATAACGAAACCTTTGAAATGATCAAGTTACATTTTTTGGCATTTTATGGCATTTAAAATGGAATTTCGCTAGTCGTGCCTATATTATCTCCTGCCATGGTCCATGCCGGACGCCTTGGTACGGAGCCGTTATCGGATCGTATGATATTTTTCTGGGACATCATATACGACCCAAGGAACCATAAAAAATGCTTCAAAATGATCAAGTTACTTTTTTTGGAAATTAAACTGGAATTCCGCCAGTCGTGCCTGTATTACCGCCTGCCATGGTCCAGGCCGGACGCCTTGGTACGGAGCCGGTACCGGATCGCATGATATTTGTCCGGGACATCAAATATGGCCCAAGTAACCATAACTAACACTTCTAAATGATCAAGTTACATTTTTTGGCATTTTATGGCAATTAAACTGGCATTCTTCTAGAAGTGCCTGTATTATCGCCTGCCATGGTCCAGGCCATTCGGAGCCGGTACCAGATCGCATGATATTTGTCCGCGACATCAAATATGACCCAAGGAACCATAACCAATGCTTCAAAATGATCAAGTTACATTCTTGTCACTTTATGTCAATTAAAATGGAATTCCGCAAGTCACGCCTATATTATCGCCTGCCATAATCCAGGCCAGACGCTTTGGTACAGAGCCAGTACTAGATCGCATGATATTTTTCCGGGACATCAAACATGACCCAAGGAACCATAACCAACTCTTCAAAATGATCAAGTTACATATTTTGGCATATCTGGCAATTAAACTGGTATTCCGCCAAGTTGTGCATGTATTATCGCCTACCATGGTCCAACCCGGATGCCTTGGTACGTTGCCAGTACCGGATCATATGATATTTGTCCGGGGTATTAAATATGACCCAAGGAACCATAACCAACTCCTCGAAATGATCAAGTTACATTTTTTGGCATTTTATGGCAATTAAACTGGATTTCCGCTAGTCGTGCCTGTATTATCGCCATCCATGGTCCAGGCCGGACGCCTTGGTATGGTGCCGGTATAGGATCGCGTGATATTTTTCTGGGACATCAAACACGACCTAAGGAACCATAACCAACTCTTCGAAATGATCAAATTACATTTTGGCATTTTATTGCAATTAAATTTGATTTCCGACAGTCGTGTCGTTATTATCGCCTGCCATGGTCCAGGACGCCTTGGTATGGAGCTGGTACCGAATCGCATAACATTTGTCCGGGACATCAAATACGACCCAAGGAACCATAACCAACGCTTCGTAATGATCAAGTTACATTTTTTGGCATTTTATGGCAATTAAACTGGATTTCCGCTAGTCGTGCCTGTATTATCGCCTGCCATGGTCCAGGTCGGACACCTTGGTACGGATCCGGTACTGGTTCGCATGATATTTCTCCAGGACATCAAATACGACCCAAGGAACCATAACCAAATCCTCGAAATGATCAAGTTATATTTTTTGGAATTTTATGGCAATCAAACTAGAATTCCGCTAGTCGTACCTGTATTATCGCTTGCCATGGTCCAGGCCGGACGGCTTGGTATGGAGCCGATACCGGATTGCATGATATTTGACCGGACATCAAATACAACTTTAGGAACCATAACCAACGCTTCGAAATGATCGATTTACATGTTTTTCAATTTTATGTCAATAAAATTGGAATTCCGCTAGTCGTGCCTTTATTATCGCCTGCCATGGTCCAGGCCGGATGCCTTGGTACAGAGCCGGTACCGGATCAAATGATATTTATCCGGGACAGAAAATACGACCCATGGAACCATAACTAACGCTTCAAAATGATCAAGTTACATTTTTTGGCATTTTATGGCAATTAAATTGGAATTCCGCCAGTCGTGCCTGTATTATCGCCTGCCATGGTCCATGCCGGACGCCTTGGTACGGAGCCGGTACTGTATCACATGATATTTGTCTGGGATATCAAATATGACGCAAGGAACCATAACTAACGCTTCGAAATGATCAAGTTACATTTTTTGGCCTTTTATGGCAATTAAACTAGAATTCCACCAGTTGTGCATGTATTATCGCCTGCCATGGTCCAGGCCGGACGCCGAGTACGGAATCGGTACCGGATCGCATGATATTTGTCCGGGATATCAAATATGACCCAAGGGACCATAACCAACACTTAGAAATGATCAAGTTACAGTTTTTGGCATTTTATGGCAATTAAATTTGAATTCCGCCAGTGGTGCCTGTATTATCGCCTACCATGGTCCAGGCCGGACGCCTTGGTATGGTGCCGGTACCGGATCGCATGATATTTTTCTGGGACATCAAACACAACCTAAGGAACCATAACCCACTCATCGAAATGATCAAGTTACAGTTTTTGGCATTTTATGGCAATTAAATTTGAATTCCGCCAGTGGTGCCTGTATTATCGCCTACCATGGTCCAGGCCGGATGACGTGGTACGTGACTGGTACCGAATTGCATGATATTTGTTCGGGACATCAAATACGACACAAGAAACCATAACCAAAGCTTCGAAATGATCAAGTTACTTTTTTTTGGCATTTTATGGCAATTAAACTGGAATTCCGCCAGTCGTGCCTCTGCTATTGCCTGCCATGGTACAGGACGGACACCTTGGTATGGAGCCGTTACCGTATCACATGATATTTTTCTGGAACATCAAATACGACCCAAGGAACCATAACCAACGCTTCGAAATGATCAAGTTACTGTTTTTTGCATTTTAGGGCAATTAAACTTGAATTCTGTCAGTCGTGCATGTATTATCGCCTGCCATGGTCCAGGCCGGACGCCGAGTACGGAATCGGTATCGGATCACATGATATTTTTTCGGGATATCAAATATGACCCAAGGAACCATAACCAACACTTCGAAATGATCAAGTTACATTTTTTGGCATTTTATGGCAATTAAAGTGGAATTGCGTCAGTCCTGCCTGTATTATCGCCATCCATGGTCCAGGCCGGACGCCTTGGTATGGTGCCGGTACCCAATCGCATGATATTTTTCCGGGACATCAAACACGACCTAAGGAACCATAACCAACTCTTCGAAATGATCAAGTTACATTTTGGTCAAGTTACATTTTGGCATTTTATGGCAATTAAACTTGATTTTCGACAGTCGTGTCGTTATTATCGCCTGCCATGGTCCAGGACGGACGCCTTGGTATGGAGCCGGTACTGAATCGCATGACATTTGTCCGGGAAATCAAATATGACCCAAGGAACCATAACCAATGCTTCGTAATGATCAAGTTACATTTTTTGGCATTTTATGGCAATTAATCTGGATTTTCGCTAGTGGTGCCTGTATTATCGCCTGCCATGGTCCAGGTCGGACACCTTGGTACGGTACCGATTCGCATGATATTTCTCCAGGACATCAAATACTACCCAAGGAACCATAACCAACGCTTCGAAATGATCAAGTTACATTTTTTGGCATTTTATGGCAATTAAACTGGAATTCCGCCAGTCGTGCCTATATTATCGCTTGCCATGGTCCAGGCCGGACGCCTTGGTACGGAGTTGGTACCGGGTCGCATGATATTTCTCCGGAACTTCAAATATGACCCAAGGAACCATAACCAATGCTTCGAAACAATCAAGTTACATTTTTTGGCATTTTATGGCTATTAAACTTGAATTCCGTTAGTCGTGCCTGTAGTATCGCCAGCCATGGTCCAGGCCGGACGGTGTAGTACGTAACCGGTACCGAATTGCATGATATTTATACGGGAAATAAAATATGACCCAAGGAACCAGAATCAACGCTTCGAAAAGATCAAGTTACATTTTTTGGCATTTTATGGCAATTAAACTGGAATTCCGCCAGTCGTGCCTCTGCTATTGCCTGCCATGGTCCAGGCCGGACACCTTGGTACGGAGCCGTTACCAGATCACATGATATTTTTTCGGAATATCAAATACGACCGAAGGAACCATAACCAACGTTTCGAAATGATCAAGTTACATTTTTTGGCATTTTATGGCAATTAAACTGGAATTCCATCAGTCGTGCATGTATTATCGCCTGCCATGGTCCAGGCCGGACGCCTATTACGGAATCGGTACCGGATCGCATGATATTTGTCAGGGATATCAAATATGACCCAAGGAACCATAACCAATGCTTCGAAATGATCAAGTTACATTTTTTGGCATTTTATGGCAATTAAAGTGGAATTGCGTCAGTCATGCCTGTATTATCGCCTGTCGTGGTCCAGGTCGGACTCCTTGGTACGGAGCGGGTACCGAATCTCATGATTCCGAGACATGAAAAATGACCTAAGGAACCATAACCAACGTTTCAAAATGATCAAGTTACATTTTTTGGCATTTTATGGCAATTAAACTGGAATTTCGCAAGTCGTGCCTGTATTATCGCCTACCATCGTCCATGCCGGACGCCTTGGTATGGAGCCAGTACCGGGTCGTATGATATTTTTCCGTGATATTAAATATGACCCAAGGAACCATAACCAATGCTTCGAAATGATCAAGTTACATT
>MDKI01097912.1:0-31800 GCA_005239505.1 Nicotiana paniculata
CAGACAATTTAAACAGAGTCAAAATTCCTCAATTTGGGATTTAAACCGGTGACTTGGGACACATAAAAAACTATTCCAAGTGGCGACTCTAATAAAAATAAAATATTCCCATTTCGACTAATGTCACTTTAAGTGGAAAAACTCCCGTACCCCCTTTGGGGCGTATAAAAAAGGAGGTGTGACAGATGTCTGTGTAAATTATAATGTCGATCGGGCGGGTTTTGGGTGGTTTCAGCATCTTTGGAAAAATTTAGAAGTTTCTAAGTTCATAGGCTTGAATCCGAGGTGAATTGGTGTTTGACGCTGTTCTGGGTGTTTCGAAGGCTCGTTTAAGTTTGAATAAGGTTATGGGATGTGTTGGCATGTTTGGTTGAGGTCCCGGGGGCTTCGGGTGAGCTTCAGGTGGTTAACGGATCATTTCAAACTTTGTAAGATTGCACAATCTCTGCTGGTGTTCAGTTCTGGTGTTCTTCTATGCGATCATGTGGGTAAGAATGCGATCGCATAGGCTATCTGGGGGGCAGCATAATTTTGTTCTATATGATCGCCTTAAAGTGGTCGTGATCGCATGACGGTAGGGCTTGAGCGGGTGATTTGTGCGAACATGTGTGGTAGGTTACGAACGCGTCGGGTAATTGTTGGTTGATCTGTGTGAATGCTTGGAGTGGGATGCTAACGCACTGAAGAAAAGAGCACCTGGGCAGAAAGTTCAAAAATCCATCTTCGGATTTTTAGCCTATTTCTCACTATTTTTGGACGGATTTGAAGCTTTTGAGAGGGATTAAAGAGGGAATCAAAGGGAAACAATTGGAGGTATGATTTTTGAACTCAATACTCGATTCTATGTTGATTTCTAAGTAACTAAACCTGAAATTAGTGTGATTTAAACCTAAAAATTGGGGAATTAGGGTTTATGATTTGGAGACCTTTGAGTGAGGATTTGAGGGGCCATTTGAGGTTCGATTTTGACGTTCTTGGTATGTATGGACTCGTGGGAGGATAAGGATTCTTGTGACTTGATTTTTATCGAATTTCGAGATGGGGGCTCGGGGGTCAGGTCTGACCAATTTAAGGATTTATGCTTAAATTTTGATAATTTTCAAATGGGCTTTGTTACTTAGCATATAGTGATGGTATAAATCTGATTTGGCTAGATTTAGAGAAATCGGAGGTCGATTCGAGGGGCAAGAGCATCACGGATTAGTATTTGGGCCGGTTCGAGGTAAGTAACGATTGTAAATCTAGACCAGAGGGTATGAACCCGGTATTTCATATTGTTCGGATGAATAAGGCGATGCACATGCTAGGTGACGAGCGTGTGGGCGTGCACTGATAGGGATTGTGACTTGGTCCATCTCGTAGAGACCATTAAGCCGCGTGTTTGATTTGGAATCAAATGATATCCTGTATTTTAGATATTTTTACGGTATTATGGGATGTATGCCATGTTTGGGGCTTTGTGCCGACCTGTTTAGACCCTCAGGGGTATTTTTCCATTATTCTCACACTATTTTGATAGAAAATATGAACTCAGTCATGATTTATACATTTTGTTGTTCATTACTGTTATGACCCTGTTTTTAGAATAGAGAGAGGTATTTTGGGCTGAGTCCCTATAGTTTGTGATGAGTTGGGTTGAGTCCTCGTGATGATTGATGAGTTTCCCGAGTGGCTTGTGTGGATGACTGAATGAGGTCGAGAGCCGAGTTTGTGAGGATAGTTATGGATGGGGCTGCACGCCGCAGCAAGGTATGTGGATTGGGATGCACGCCGCAGCAATACATATATATTGGATCGGGCTGCACGCCACAGCGATATAACGGTTGGGCTGTAGGAGCCCCTCTTGGAGTCTGTACACCCCTAGTGAGCGCAGTCGAGTATTATTTGGATCGAGCTGCATCCCTTAGCGGATATTATGTGGATCAGGTTGCACACCGCAGCAGTTATATATATACATGGTACTGTTGAGTAAGAGTGCGGAGTGTGAGCATTAACTTATGATAGTGGAGTCACGAGAGACTGAGAGGCTTTATTTACGAGTGACATTGTGCCCGAGGTGCTGTTTTTTATGAAACTACTATTTTTAACTGTTCTTTACACTGAGCTTCTTTGATAAATGTCGAACTAATGTTTTATACAAGTTTAAATGGAAAAAAACTAGATTTTTGTGAAATATTTGGTAAATGTGGATTCTTGACTTGACCTATTAACCTTCACTGGCACTTAGTTTATGAAATTATAAACATTCTTCACTGCACTCAAGAGTTTAGTTATGGTTGTTACTTACTGAGTTGGCGTACTCACGTTACTCCCTGCACCATGTGTGCAGATCCAGGTACGGGATACCTGGATCAGGGCGCTAGTTGATTCTCATCTGCGTGAAGTTCACTTAGGGATTGAGGTAGTTGTTTGGCGTCTACAGCTTGCCCCCTTCCTTTCCTATTTCTGTTGTTTTTACTAAAATTCCAGACTTGTATTAGTAATGGGATAGTATCACAGTGTATTACTCTTTAGATGCTCATGTCAGTTGACTCCAGATGTTTGGTGCCGTGGTTAGACTTGATCGTTTTCATTATTATTATTGTTGAACATGTTTTTTTTAAAAGGGGAAATTTCATAGAATATGATAACTTATAATTTAAACGGAAAGTGTTATTTTTCATTTGAGGTAGATTGACTAACCTAGTTTCACGATAGGTTCCATCATGGCCACTATTGATTTTCGGGTTGTGACAGCCTGATTCAATCCTCTTTGTGAGGTCTTTGAGCATCTTCATAATAGCGGGGTTGGCTGCTGACCTGTTGTTGCTCTATCTTTCTGGTGCATGTTCGATTCGAGGAGCCGCTTCCGGTGGAGCTGTGCTTGGAGTTTTTTGATGTCTTTGTAGCTGAGCAATTGCCATTTGTTGTGCCTGTAACATTTCAAAAATGACGTGAAGGCTAACTTCCCTTTCCTCCAGAGCTGGAGTTTTCTGCGCTTCATGTTGGTTTCCCCGGCGTATACTTACGTTGTTATGGGAGCTTATATCGACATGATGGGTGTTGCATAATCCCACATCCACGTAGATTGGCGCTGGTGCATCCTCAGGGTTTTGTAGTGGTACACCGGCGCCTGAAATGGCTAGACCGTTCTCTCCATGATCCTCAGGATCGTTATTTTCATGCGCATTCACTGAGTTGGACATCTTTTGACCTAAAATCAAAGATTCTTGGACAAGAAAAAGTGTAAAAAAATAACTTTTGTTTTTCAGTAAACCAGCACTAAAACAATCACTATTATTTTTAGACCCACAGTGGGCGCCAAATTGTTTACCTTGAAAATGATAATTACAATTATATTTGATTTTGTGTTTCTAAAAATATGTCATTTATCTTAATACTAGTTGTTGGGCAATAGGTTCTAAGTGTGAGCCAGAGAAATTAAATTAGAGCAAAGGACAGCGGTGTTAAGAAAACCAAACAATTGTGAGATGAGGTCACAAAGCTGGCCGGAGCTGGGCCTCGAGGTCGAGCTAATCTATCTGAATGGGGGCGATCGATGAAGAAATAACAGCTCAGAAGGCCTCTAGTGTGGCCTTCTATGATCAATAATGAGTAATAAATGAATAATAATTAATGAACACAATAAATAAAATCAATAAATCAATGGAACAATTTGTAGAGTATGTTTAAGTTTAGAGAGCAGAGAATGTTCTTGTATTGAATATCATGTGTCCAAAAAACAACAAGGGTCCCCTTATATACGAGGGTGAATCCCAACATAGTACATGTGTAATTATTACAAAGAAATGCAGGTGGTACAGCTATTTAATGTCTTGGTACGGACTTGTACTATTCTTGCAGACTTGGTCAGCTCTAACCACGTGCCTTTGGGAAATTCCCGCTTTTCTCTGATGGTCACCGATTTATACCACCACGAGGTTGAGCGTGGGAAATCCCTGATATGCTCCCTCGTTGTCAAACCTAGAACTGTGCCCGAGCTCTCTGAAGACGGGAAATGGAATGCCATAATAATCATAAAATCGGGCTCTCCGATTTTAGCCGTGTACAAGACCATTCTTGAGTTTGAAGTAAGCTCGAAACAAGGTAAGTCTCCTTTCTAACCTTGTAAGAAGGAATTGTCCCCATAGGTAAAGTAATTAATTATGTGCTACTATTTGTAGGGGCTACGTACGCACGAGGTGACGAGAGTCCGTGCATAGCTACTATCATGCTTATGTCCGGGTAGCTTAGGACCCAAAAGAGTTCTTACCTATTATACTTGAACCTTTATTGTAAATTTAACTGGCTTAGATCATATCATATTGGTAAATAAATTCTAATAGATTGAATAATATCTTCTTGACCATTAAGAAGTTGACATTTCTTGAAAACTTCTTTTCTTGATAAATTCTCCATTTGCCTGCTTGATGTGCTTAATTGTATTGACCGCGTCACATGAATGATCCTCGAGCGGGGTAATAGATGAATATATGGTTTGCGTCGTTTGACCCTCCGGTAGTGCACATTTTATTATTATGTTGGATCGGGTCGTACGCTCACGGCACTATCTGCGCATGCTATTTGCTTGGTACTAATGTGACTTGAATTGTTTAAAATGCCTTAGAACACAAATTGTCAACTGAAATGATAAGAATTTATGTATATTTATATTTATGGAAATGCTTGTTATTTCCTGCTCTTTAGCCTTGGTATCCATGCTTATTCACATGCTCAAATTATATTGTTTGGCCCTAGTAAGTGTCAAGTTTACACCTCGTCACTATTTCTTCGAGGTTAGACTGGATACTTACTGGGTACATAATGTTTCTGTACTCATGCTATGCTTCTATACTTAATTGTACAGGTTATGAGGCAAGAGCATTAGATACCAGTCCGCAACGCGTTCTTGATACTCGGACAGAGATTCCACGGTGAGTTGCTTCTCCTGATGTCATTCAGCAGCACGTTGGAGTCTTTCTTTTGCTTAGTCTGTCTATTCTATTTCAGGAAGTAGGGTAGATGTACTCTTTTGTTCATTCTACTAGATTCCCAGATACTTGTGACACGGGTTCCTGGCACACACATTGGTAGACTATTCTTTTGGGGATGTAATTATTTAAATTTGACTCCTTTTGATCATTGCAATCTAATTTTCCTTCATCATTTGCTATTTTCAAATGCCTAGTAATTTAAATTAAGATATTGTTGGAAAAGTTTTTAATAAAATAACTGGAACTCACTAGATGAATAGTGTTGGCTTGCCTAACATCGGTGTTGGGCGCCATCGCGACCTAGAATGGAATTTGGGTCGTGAAAACATGGTATCAGTGCGCTAAGTTCATGTAGGTCTCACAAGTAATCAGAAAACCTAATAGAGTCTTGCGGATTGCTACGGAGACGTCTGTATTTATCTTTGGGAGGCTATAGGGTGTTAGGAAATTCCTCTTTATACATCTTCTATCGTGTAGTTACTGGTATACTAAATTTCATTCCTATATTCTCTCATAGATGGTGAGGATGTGTACGGCTGACGTTCCATACCCGGGAGGAGTCACTCCCCCCGTTTCTAGAGGCCGAGGTAGAGGCCGGAGGAGGGCACTGGCCCGAGGTAGTGGACGAGGGCATCCCAGAGCTGCCCCAGTTGCACAACCTGCGGATCCAGCAGAGGATACTATCGTTGAGGAGCAGGGCGAGGTGCCCACAACACATCTTGCCCTGGTGGATTTCATGATAGTGACGGGCTTTTAGGAGGTCATGGGCCGTATGATACGGTTCATCGATACCAAGACTCAGGCTGGTTTATTTCCAGCGGACCCCGCCATATCTCTGGCAGGAGGTGGAGCACAGACCCCTACTGCCCAGGACAGAGGACATGCAGTTGTGGTTTATCAGACTCTAGTTAGAGTACCTGTAGGTGGGGTTCAGCCAGTTGCAGCAGTAGCACCAGAGCCCACACTAGCTGCGGATGGCGATACGCAAATATTATTAGACAGATGGACTAGACTACACCCTCCTTTCTTCGGGGGCGAGCGTCATGAGGATGCTCATGATTTTATTGATAGGTGCAGGGACAGACTGCACAACATGAGGATACTGGAGTCTCATGGGTTGACTTCACCACTTTTCAGCTGGAGGGCAGGGCCCGTAGGTGGTGGAAGTCTTATATTCTTGAGGTCTCCCTCTATCACTTGAGATCAGTTCACACAGCTTTTTATGGACAGGTATATTCCACCCTCCAAGAGGGAAGATCTGCCTTACCATTTGAGTATCTTGAGCAGGGTCAGATGTCAGTGACCGACTATGAGGCGAGGTTTTCTTAGTTGTCTCGTCATGCACCTATGATACTTCTTACTGACGTGGAGAGAGTGCAGAGTTTTGTAGCAGGGTTGCACTCTGGTATTAGAGCCAACATGGACCAAGAGGTAGAGATGGGAACTCCTTATCAGCTAGTAGTGGAGATCGCTCGCAGAATTGAGGGCTATCCTCTGGGAAGTAGAAAGTAGGGACAACACCATAAGAGGGCTCAGTTTTCAGGGGATATTAGAGGTGCTCCGACTAGGGGCACAGGTCGGTTTGGTAAGGTCCAACCCAGTAGGCCCCCATATCAGCACCACCACTTCCTCAAGGTGCTCTAGTGAGGCCATATTTCAGTGTGATGCCGGAGAGTTCTTATCGCCCACCAGCTATTCAAGGTTCCTCCGGCGGGTATTCTGGTTATCAGGGTTCTTCCAGCGTCTATTTAAGTGTTATGCCCAGGGAGTTCATACCATCCCCATCCATTCAGGGTTCCTATGGTGGGTATTCCGACCACCAGGGCCAGTCTCTAGGGCAGCAGTCTATGGTGCCTAGAAGTTTTTATGAGTGTGGGGATCTGGGACACATGAGGAGGACTTGCCCCAGGCTCTGGGGCAAGGCGGTACAATAGAGTCCTCATCCTATGATTACAGCACCAGTAGTCCCGCCATCGAGAGATGGAGGACTTGTGGGTAGGGGTCGTCCTAGAGGTGGAGGCCATGCAGGGGGAGCTCAGCCAGCTTCAGTCCAGTCAGGTGTAGACCACCCAGCCAGCTGGCACTCCAGCCAGATTATATGCTTTTCCGGCCAGACAAGATGCATTGGCCTTAGATGTCATTATCACAAGTATTATCTCCACCTGCGCTAGGGAGGCTTCAGTATTATTTGATCCGGCGTCTACCTATTCATATGTATCATCTCTGTTTGCTCATTTCTTGGATATTCCTCGTGAGTCTTTAGGTGCTCCTATTTATGTGTCCACTCCTGTGGGCGATTCTGTGGTTGTGGACCGAACCTATCGATCCTATGTGGTCATATTCTATGGGTTCAAGCCCAGAGTAGGCCTCTTGTTACTTGATACGACTTTGAAGTCATCTTGGGCATGGACTGGTTATCTTCTTATCATGCCATTTTAGATTGCCATGCCAAGACTGTTACTTTAGCCATGCTCGAGTTGTCAAGATTGGAGTGGAGAGGTTCCTCAGATAGTGAAGCTAGTCGGGTCATCCTTTTTCTGAAGGCCCGATGTATGGTTGAGAAGGGTTGTTTAGCTTATCTGTCCTATGTGCGAGACACCACCGCAGAGTCATCGATGATTTATTCAGTACCAGTGGTTCGGGAGTTTGCCGATGTGTTTCCTTCAGACCTTCCAAACATGCCACCAGATCGTGATATTGATTTTTGCATTGACTTAGCTCTAGAAACCCATCCTATATCCATTATACCATACCGTATGGCTCCGAAAGAATTGAAAGACTTGAAGGAACAACTTGAGGAGTTGCTAGCTAAAGGGTTTATCAGACCGAGTGTATCACATTGGGGTGCTCCACTGTTATTTGTGAAGAAGAAAGATAGGATTATGTGAATGTGTATTGACTACTGCCAGTTGAAAAAAGTTACCATCAAGAACAAGTACATGTTTCCGCACATCAATAATTTGTTTGACTAGTTGCAAGGTGTTAGGGTGTTTTTTAAGATTGACTTGAGATCGGGGTACTATCAGTTGAAGATTCAGGAATCAGATGTTCCGAAGACTCCCTTCCATACTAGATATGGTCATTATGAGTTCCTTGTGATGTCCTTTGGCTTGACTAATGCCCCGGCAGCGTTTATGGATTTGATGAACAGGGTGTTCAGGCCTTATATTGATTCTTTTGTTATTCTCTTCATTGATGACATCATGATCTACTCACGTAGCCTAGGGGAGAACGAGAAGCATTTGAGAGTAGTGCTCCAGACCTTGCGGGAACAGAAGTTGTATGCTAAGTTCTCCAAGTGTGAGTTTTGGTTAAATTCTGTGGCATTATTGGGACATGTGGTATCTGAAGAGGGTATCAAGGTAGATCCTAAGAAAATTTAGGCGGTTAAGAGTTGGCCACGTCCCACTTTAGCGATCGAGATCAAGAGTTTCTTGGGATTGGCAGGCTATTATCGCCGATTTGTGGAGGGCTTTTCATCCATTGCAGCCCTTCTGACTAGATTGACCCAGAAGGGTGCCCCATTCTGATGGATCGACGAGTGTGAGGCGAGCTTTCAGAAGCTCAAGACGGCTCTGACCACAGCACCAGTTCTAGTGTTGCCTTCCGGTTCGGGGATGTGTACAATTTATTATGACGCTTTGTGCGTCGGCTTGGGATTTGTATTGATGCAGGAGGGATGAGTTATTGCATATGCTTTACGTCAACTGAAAATTCATGAGAAGAACTATGCCATGCATGATTTGGAGTTGACATCGATTAATCATGCTCTTAATAATTTTGAGGCATTATCTGTATGGAGTGTCTTGTGAGGTTTATACAGGCCACTGCAGCTTTAATCACTTGTTCAAGCAGAGGGATCTTAATTTTAGGCAGCGTAGATGGCTTGAGTTGCTGAAGGACTATGATATCACCATTATTTATCATCTGGGCAAGGCAAATGTGGTTGCAGATGCCTTAAGCAGGAAGGCAGAGAGTATGGGTAGGTTGGCATTCATTTCGGCGGAGGAGAGGCCACTAGCTTCGGACATCCAGTCCTTGACTAACAGACTTGTGAGGCTTGACATTTCAGAGCCAAGTCGAGTTCTTGCATGTGTTGTTGCTCAGTCTTCATTATTGGGACACATAAAGGCTCTGTAGTTTGATGATCCGCACTTGGAAGATCTTAGGGAGACGGTACTACATGGTGGTTCCAAGGAGGTTTCTATTGGCGAGGATGGTGTTCTGCGACTTCAGGGTCGCCTATGTGTTCCTAATATGGATGGCCTGAGGAGAGGATTCTAGAGGAGGCTCACAGTTCACGGTATTCTATTCATCCAGGTGCTACAAAGATGTATCGCGACCTGAGGCAGCACTACTGGTGGCGGCGGATGAAGAAAGACATAGTGGAGTATGTGGCTAGATCTCTAAATTGACAACAGGTTAAGTATGAGCACCAGAGACCAGGAGGCCTACTCTAGCAGATGCCTATACCTGAGTGGAAATGGGAGCGCATCACTATAGACTTCGTAGTTGGGTTGCCATGGAATTTGCGGAAGTTCGATGCGGTTTGGTTATTGTAGAAAGTTTGACCAATTCGGCACACTTCATTCGAGAGATAGTTCGTTTGCACGGTGTGCTTGTGTCCATCATATCAGATAGAGGTCCTCAATTCACCTTGAATTTCTAGAGGGCCGTACAGAGTGAGTTGGGCACCTATGTGGAGCTCAGCACAGCACTTCATCCTCAGACCGACGGGAAGTCGGAGCGGACAGTTCAGATATTGGAGGACATGCTCAAAGCATGCGTGATTGACTTTAGAAGGAAGTGGGGTCAGTTCTTGCCCTTGCCCGATTTTTCTTACAATAACAGTTATCAGTCCAGCATTGAGATGGCTCCATTTGAGGCCTTATATGGTCAGCTATGTCGTTCTCCTATCGGGTGGTTTGACCCTAGCGAGGCTAAGCTATACGGTACTGATTTGGTAAAGGATGCCTTGGAAAAGGTAAAGTTGATTCAAGAGAGGCTTCGCACGGCTCAGTGCAGACAAAAGAGCTACGCGGATCAGAAGGCGCCTGATGTATCATTTATGGTCGGCAAGAAGGTTCTCTTGAAAGTCTCGCCGATAAAGGGTATTATGAGATTCGGGAAAAAGGGAAAGTTGAGCCCAAGGTTTATAGGTCAGTTTGAAGTGTTGAGGAAAGTTGGGGAGGTTCCTTATGAGCATGCTCTACCTCCTAGCTTATCAGGAGTTCATCTGGTTTTTAATGTGTCTATGCTTTGTAGGTACCACGCCGACTTGTCCCATGTGTTAAACTTCAGTACCAATCAGCTAGACGAGAGGTTGGGCTACGAGGAGGAACCAATTGCTATTATTGACTAGCAGGATCGCCAGTTGAGGTCTAAGAGGGTTTCCGCCGTGAAGGTCCAGTAGAGGGGCCAGCCAGTCGGGGAGGCGAGTTGGGAGTCCGAGGAGGACATGTGGAGCAGATATCCACACTTGTCCAGTACTCCAGGTATGATTCTAGACCCGTTCGAGGACGAACGTTTGTTTAAGAGGTGGAGAATGTAACGACCTGACCAGTCGTTTTGCTTACTAGAACCCCGTACCCCTAAATAATACTTACCGTATTTTATTTTATTGATTTATGACTTGCGGGGATGGTTGGTTCAGAATTTGGAAGAGTTTGGGTTGGAACTGGAACACTTGGTTCCTTAAGGTTGGCCTAAAAGGCCTAGTTTGACTTCGGTCAACATTTTCAGTAAACAACCTCGGAATTGTGATTTGAAGGTTCCAATATGTTCGTCTGATGATTTCGGACTTGGGCGTATGTCCGGAACGGGTTTTGGATGACCCAGGAGAATTTCGGTGCCAAATAGTGAAAATTGGATTCTTGAAGTTTCTTAAGTTCTATAATTGTGGTTTGGAATGTGTTTTGATGATATCGAGGTCCAAATGGAATTCTGAGACCACTAATAGTTCCGTAATGTCATTTATGACTTGCATGCAAAATTTGGTATCATTCCAAGTAGTATAGGTACATTTCAGCGTGTTGGAAGTGGATTTAAGAACTCAAAGTTCATAAGTTCTATTTAATTGGTTTTGGGGTGTAATTCTTAGTTTTGATGTTGTTTCGGGCATTCCGAAGGTTGGAGCAAGTGCGTTTTATGATTTAGAACTTGTTGGTATGTTTGGACGGGGCTTCGGGGGTCCCGGATGCCATTCAGACGTCGCGCGAGGCGAGGCCAAGCTCAAAATGAGTGGCTGGTTGGCCAGCCGCAGGTGCGAGACTGCAGAAGCGGTCGACCTCTCACATATGAATCCCAAAGGTAGCAGCCTAGGAACCACAAATGCGGCTCCTCTTCCACAGACGCGGCCCTAGCCAGCCCAGTCAAATTCCGCAGATGCAGACCTCCCCTCACAGAAGCAAGACCGCAGATGCGGTCCCACTAACCGCAAATGCAGAAATCGGTGAAGGCAGTGCCTTCATTTAAATCGGGAAATGTGTCACTTTTGACACATCTTATTTATTTCTTGGGAGATTTGGGAGCTTCAAAAGAAGGGATTTCGTCCTAGAATTGTGAACTAAGTTATTTATACATAATGTTAGTTTAATACATAGATTAGGGGTGGATTACACGATGGAAATTAGTGAAAATTTTGGGTTAAGAGCAAAACCTAGGGTTTTGATAAAACTAGGATTTAACCACAAAATTTGTTATGAAATCTAGTAGAAATCATATATTATTGATCCTAAGGTTATGGGTAACAACTTTCCTTAAGAATTTTCGGAATCCGAGCACGTGGGCCCGGGGTGAATTTTAGGAATCTTGCGTTTGGGGTTGGATAATCACTTTAATAGCTAGAATATGAACTTGTAAGCCTATAATGATTTGTTTTTATGCTATTTGGATAAATTTGGATTGTGCGGCTCCGGTTTGAGGGTTTGAGAGCATTCTTGAGTCTGAAGTAAGCTCGAAACGAGGTAAGTCTCCTTTATAACCTTGTAAGAGGGAATTCTCCATAGGTGAAGTAATTAATTATATGCTACTATTTTTGGGGGGCTACGTACGCACGAGGTGACGAGTGTCCTTGCGTAGCTACTATCATGCTTAAGTCCGGGTAGCTTTTGACGTTGTTTGAAGCCTCGACTAAGTTCGTATTGTATTTTGGGACATGTTGTTATAATTGGTGAAGGTCCCGAGGGCCTCGGGTGGATTTTGGAAGGTTAGTGGAATGGATTTCAGAAGAAAAAAAAGCTGCTGGAATTTCTGCTGCAAAAGTTGTTTTGGATAGCAACTGGTGCATCGTAGAGCTGACTTTGGAAGCTTACATGCCGAAATATATAAGTAATCTGAAACTTATCAAAACGTAAATGTTGTAGCCCATTGATTCTTATTTCCAAAAAGCTAAATTATTCATCATTTGGACATTTGTACAGAAATCTATGATCAATTGAATTAAGGCTAGTGAAGAAGTTTCGCTAGAAATTTCTGATGCGTGGAGTGGACTTTGGAAGCCTATATCTCGAAATATATAAGAATTTATATGGTGGAAAACCTATCAAATGAAATATCTTTGATTCTAGTTTCTAAAGCTTCAAACCGTTTGTCATTCGGATATTTCTACAAGGAGTTATGGACGTTTTAATAAAAGGTGTCCAGCAGGGGAAAACTTGTAATACGAGGTACAACCTGCACAACGCAAGGTAGAACTCAATGAAGCACCTGTACCTATTTAAGGCAGTCACGGGCAGCAGCCATTTTTGAGGATTTCTTGAGCTAGGGATTGGTTCTTTCATGGTGGATTCGACCTTGAGAACTACTTAACAATACAATGTGAGTTTTATTGGATATTTTAAGTTAATAACATCCTATTAACACTAGTATTAACATTATTCAATCTTTAAAATTCCTAGAAATCCTTCAAGTTGTTCAAAAACACCAAATTTGTGAAACATTGGATTTTTAAGGAAAAGCTTCAGGAAGGTAATACCAATGCTTCAAGCTCATTTCTTATGAGTCGGTGAGAGTAATTCTAATATTTGTTTGATGTTGTTATGGTTGGATAATTGATTTTATAAGCCCTAGTTCGTGGCATAAATAGTGTTCTTGAGAAAATGAAGGAGAGCTAAATAGTATTTTTAGAAATGAAATTAAAATATTCAATGAACCTATGGAATCATTTTCTAGCTTAATTGGAAGTGTTCAATTAAGTAATCACCAAATTGAATATTTTGGAAATGTTGGTTAAGGAAGACGATGAATAGTAACTTGGCGGTGTTGGAGAATTTATGTAGTATCATTGATGACTTCAAATGGGTATTAAATGATAAGAGTGGAGTTGAATATGCTAGTAAGTGAACCTATTAAACGATTTGAGCTGGAGGCTTGTAGGCAACTTGTGAGCCATAAATGGATATTGATAAATATTTTTGAGTCATATTTTGATTGTAATTGAGATTGTAATTGTAGATATCAATTTTTTAGTGGTGTATGAGCATTTTATTCAACGTTATGATGTCGGAGGAGGATTAAAAGCTTGTGAATGTTAATAAATCGAAAACCAGTTTTGGAGCGTTGGGCATCGGTCAAGTTGTTTGAAAGGTTTGGGAGCCGGCTATGGAACTCTAGAGCGAGGTAAGTCTTCTTTCTAAGCTCGTAAGAAGGAATGATCCCCATAGGTGAAATAATTAATTATGTGCTACTATTTTTGGGGGCTACGTACGCACGAGGTGACGAGACTCCATGCGTAGCTACTATTACGCTTATGTTCGGGTAGTCTAGGACCCGAAAGCATGCTTTACTTGTCATACTTGTAATTTTACTGATAAATTTAAAATGCTTAAATTATATCGAATTTGGAAAATAAATTTCTAAAAATATTAAACACCATCATCTTGACCATTAAAAGAGGAATTGTCATTTCCTTGGGTAATTGTTTTCATGATGAAGTCTGGATTGACTATTTGAATATTTGTATCTATGAGTACCTGCGTCGCATGTATGATTCGCGAGCTGGGTAACTCTATTATTTATATTTGACTGCGTCGCACGTATGATTCTTGAGAGGGGTAATAGATGCATCTATAGTTCGCGGAATTCGACCCTCCGGCAGTGCACATTTTGTTATTTTGTTGGATCGAGCCGTACGACCTCGGCATTAATTGCGCATGCTATTTGCTTAGTACTTTCTGGGGTTTGAACTTCTTAAATGCCTTGATATATAAGTTTTTAACTGAAATGAGGGAAACTGAAATTATAATTATGAAATAAGTTCCCCTTCCTATTATTATCTATTATTTAATCATGACATCTATGTTTAGCGTCACATTTAATTATATTAATTTGACCACTAGTAAGTGTTGAAGTCGACCTATCTTTACTACCTCTTTGAGGTTAGATGGGATACTTACTGTGTAGACGTTATTTTTGTACTCATACTACACTTGTTGTACATTTTGATGTACAGGTACATGTATGGATTGTGGCCTTGTGGGCACAGCGGCATGGTCGATACGGGGACTTAGGTGAGCTGTATCTTTGAGACAATCCGCAGCCAGCCGAGTCTCCTTCTGAGTGCTTGTATCTTCTTTTCTATCCAAACTTATATTCTGGACAATTGTTGTATTTTATTTTACTTCCTAGTAAAAGCTCATGCACTTGTGACACCGGTTTTGGGATGATTATGGGATGTTTAGTACTAAATTTTGAAAACTTTAATATTATTCCTTAAAGTTTGTTTATTACTAGTTGAATTGAAGGAAATTTATGTTTTCAGAAGCACTAAAATGAGAATTTAATTTACTATTTAGTGTTGGCTTGCCTGGCAGTGGTATCCGGCGCCATCTCGACCTTTTATAGGATTTGGGGTCATGACGACATGGTATCAGAGCGCTATGTTCACCTAGGTCTCAGAGTCATGAGCAAGTCTAGTAGAGTCTTTCTGATCGGTACGGAGACGTCTGTACTTATCTTTGAGAGGCTACAGAGCTATTAGGAGAACTCCCCTTCTTGATTCCTCATCGTGCGATTTGATTCCTTGGAGTCTTATGCCTTTGTTTATTTCCTATTCAGTCTTATGCAATGTGAATTTCTTGTTATGAATCAGGTATTGTGGAATTGTAATGGTGCTACAGATGGGGTGCAAGATGTTTCTCCCTACGTATTCTATTAGGCTATAGTTGTCTCCTTGCGAAAGGTCGTTCTATCGTTTCAAAGTATCAGTAGTACCTAATGTTTTGAGATTTGGCATTGATTGTTATGGCGATTCGTGTGTTGCTATAGCCCAGTGTGGTGAAATGGTTCAGTATTGAATGGATATCTCTAACGTTGACGGCTCGAGAAGGAGGATATTCGGAAAGGGTTGAAGTTAGTAGCGATCTATCGGTTCAAATGCTACAGAGATAAATATTGATTTAAGCAAACAGTCGGGCAGCAAAGGATGAGGAAGGACATGTGGGAAGCGTCAGGTAGTGGTTAAATTTGTAGAAGGCCGGGTATAAAAAGCGAAAGTTAAGTAGTTGCTTAAAGGAGTGAGTTTGACCAAAGTGGGAGAGTAGCAGAGTAGCAAATGGGTTCAGTGGCAGGGTAACTGCACACCTCTAGGAATGTTCGAGCAATTTGGGAATTTTTGTGGACGGCGAATGGGCCTACGGGCTTAATTTGAAATATTGGCTAATATACGGCGGGCGATTGGACGCAACAAAAAGGAGTTGTTTGAAGAGAAGAAGGGCACAACATGACTTTATATTTAGGGGTATTGTCGCACATTTAGTTGATGTCCATAAGGAGCGAACAGACTTGTATAGTTGGTGAATGAGACGGGCTCAAGATGGGTTATTGATGTCGTAGTGATTGTACTTAGCGCAGCGTCGTTGGAAGAGGTCGGTAGGTAGTTCCACATGTGGGTTATCTCTTGTGAGCAGATTAGCGGTCGCGTGGTGTTGATGCAGCTTCTCCGAAGAATTGTACTGGCTATCCAGTAGGAGGTCGAACATGTGAATGTGGCTAGTGATTTAGAGTGTTCATGAAATGTTAACAGAAGGAAATTTCAAGGAATGTGGTGCGTTAATTGTGCAAGATCATGTCAACGATGAAGGAAGAATCCTGGTGGGTTCCAGGTTACACAAGGGTAGCTTTAAGCTAAGTGGGAGAGCCCCACCGCCTACGATTGGATTATATGATTATCTACTTGTGAGGTTTCTAGTTATCGGCATAATGGTGGGTTATTAGAACTAAAGAAATAAAACATCAGTACTAATTTGAGCAAAGTATTTGAGGAATGTGTGCTATAATTGGCCTTATCGATTTATGTTCAGGCTATGGGAAGACTTAGAGTTTAAGCTTCGAGTAGAGGTGATTCACAAGAAAGGTGATACAACTAGGTGCTTCCTTGAGAGAGTGTTCATGTGCTAGCAGAGCCTTGGAGTTGATTATATTTGGGTCCAAGTTAGAGTAGGTGACTCTCAACAATGGTCCTAGTAGGTTCAAAATTAAAGTGCGGTGCATAAAGATTTCGAGTCAGTGGTATGGTTAAGTATCGAGCTTCCGAAGTGGATTATGAAAGGGGATTAGATTATTCTATGTTATCAACGCTCTATTTTGTAGCATTAGAAGAAATGGGACAAAATAATTTCGGACTCATAGAGGAATTATCAGAATGGGTGTACCAGTTGAAGATGCGAATGTGCGCTCAATGAGGGTATGAGTTAGCTCGTGGGTCTTGAGGCAACGTGGTCCCATGAAATAGGATCACTCAGGACGAGTGTGTATTGGGTTCGTTATATTTTGAATGGAGCTATTATTATTTCTAAGGCAAGACCAGAGTAAATTAGAAGAAGTTGGTTCAATTAGCCATGGTTGAATCGGCATGATGGTGGCAAAGATCAGTCCCTTCAGCTTGTTAAGTTATGCATGTGATTTGTGGCATTACGTGCGAGGATCGGCCACCGTAATTGATTTTATCTTGAGGCATTCAAGTATTATGGCATGTTATGTGTGGATGGATCCCGGAAGAGTTGTACTTGAGGTTGGTATTTCCTGCGGACATGAGAATCCAGTCACGTGCTGCAATGGTCCTCTTGAAATGAGTTAAGTAAAAGTTTCACATATGATGAAGTGCTTAATCTATTAGTGTTTAAGTGGTTATGATGAAATTCCTGTACAATTGCATATTGGTATGATTAGGTGCAGTGGGCAGCATTGAAATTTAGAAGTTGATGATCAAGGTTGTCGTTTGGTGTTGGCTGGAATATCACGAGCTCGGATGAGCGAAAAGGGAATTAGATGGTTATAGTCAGCTGGTATTGTTTCTGGCGTCACTTGAGATTGGTGTCTTGTGTAAGAGGCTTTGCATACAGATTGCGGATTTTGGAATTTCTTTACAGCGTTTGTGTGGCCGATAGTATGGATGTGCGTACTTGTTACCACGTGCGGAAGGTTGTGGGAGTGTATCCCACGGGAAGATTGTATAAGTGTGACGTGTAGTTACTTGATTGATTGAAGAACTGAAACCAAGTATGAAGATTGTGGTAATATCGTTAATTTTGGAGTTTGTGCTTGGAGGACACTCGGTTCGTTTGGTTGTGGACTGTGGAAGTTTGTTCTGGTTATGATGGTTGTTCTTGTGTGTTATGGTAAGAGGGGTTATTAAGGACCCTTGAAAGGTTACCAGCCTAGTACGGTGCAATTTGAATAGGTTTGAGGTCCGTTGATGGATTTAAATATGAATATGGGCTCTATATCAGGCCGGATGTGTTCATTTCAGCATAGCGCTCCTTATGGAGGAGTATTCGAACATTAGATGTCGTTTCGTCGTCAGCTATTCCATGTAAAACTATGTTGTTCCATGTGAGTTGTGAAACGACTTGATAAATTTCACATGTGCTGAGTTACCACGTAACGACAATGTTATGTGAGCAAGATGGCTCTCGAGATTCAGATCATATATCGTACCTTAGTTGTGCTTGACTTTTGTAGCCTATGGCACTATCTGTCTCCCCAAGGTTTGTATTATGCACTTCGCGTGCTTGTGGCCGATATTCGAGTATTTTGTAATAATGGGAATTCTAGTTCGGTAAGTATCTCCTTATATAGATTTTATGTGCGGATCGGGTGGCACGCCTCCACGGGTGTGTTGTGTGGATCGGGTTGCACGCCGCAACAGTGTGATGTTTAGTACAGTCTCCTATACCTATTTCTGTGTGTTTTGTTTCCCATTTTCTCAGGAACGTTCATAACACCTTTTCGATGGTCTAATTAGTTACATGGGTTGAGTAGTTCCTTCCGGAGTTCGCTTTCCTTATGTATCACGTTCGAGTTCATAGCTTATTGGCATATTGTGGCATCATATAAGGCCTTTGGCAATGTTTAAGGTGGCTTATTGCCTGAGTAGCTTGTACTAGGTGAGACGAGATTTATTGGACCTGGGATCAGTGCGATCGAATTTATATGAAGTATATTAAAGAGAAAATATAGTTATTTGGTTCATAATGAGGCAATGGTTCTTGTCAAGGGAAGGAACTCATTGAATTATTGACTCAACAGTTGGTCATGAATTTCTACACATTTCTTCCGTCGTGGCTAAGGGTGTAAATTGATATTCGAAAACCGACTAAACCGATCGAACAGTATCACACCGAACCGATTTTTAGGTTTCTTTTAAAAATACCCGTAGGATTTTATATAAATCTATAACTGCACCGATAATTAGGGTAAGTTTTATATTTTATTAAAATAAACCAAAAAAATAGCGAACCGTACCGAATAAATTTTACATGTAAAAAATATATTTATATAGTTAGTTTAAAAATAATAATGCATATATTCTTCTTTGGGCCTTGGAATTATGAATTACAAGCCAACAAGTAATTAAACTCAAAATACTAATTTCTAAATCCTATTATGCTACTTCTACTTAAACCAAGTTATTTCAAGTATCTACATTAGCAAGACACAAAGTATTCTAGCAATTATGAGTAGCATACTACGATGTATCGAATATGTTTCCTTTCATATAATTTAGATTTATCTTTTTGAATATTTAATCTTCTATCGACTTTATTCTTGAGTCCCAACTTGGTTAATGTCTTTCCACTCGTGTGATTTATGCTTTTTATTTAATTTTCTTGGTTTCTTTTACTTTGTTGTAAAATAGTTGATGGATCTATACTTTAGCCATCTTTCATTTTTTTAATTCATCACTTTAAACAATAAAAATATCTAGAGTGTTTTGTCAAGTCCTATAAAAGAACATATGTTTATTGCATTCTACTTCTACTGGTGAAATTTACATGATATTTAAAAAGATACCGAAAATTAACCGAACCGAATCGTACTGATACCAAAGAGAAACCGACATGATTGGGACGATTTCAAAAAGTCTAATTTTGGTTATACATAATAGAATAACCGAAAAATTAGTATGGTACAATTTTTTAAAATAACCGGCCGAACCGGACCATTGACACCCCTAGCCGTGGCAGTATTGCAAGAGTTGGGACATGATTTATATGAGTCATGAGGTGTGTGTGGGTATCATATTCGTGGAATGTCGGCTATTATTATTAGAAGATGTTGTTATGGTCATGTGAATTATATGGTACAATGGTGTTAATCCAGCAAAGGCATGTAGTCATGTTTTGGTACATCGTGTGGTGATTGATACGGTGTTCGTATGTTGGAAATAGGCCTGGTAGAGAATTTCAAATTTTGGAATTTGGCTCCAAGGCTAACTAGGCTAAATCATAGGGGGAATCTTCAGATTTGCTCGAGCTAATGTGCCCAACTGGGTTGTGGTAGCACGGGTAGGTGCACGAGGTGTTAAACAGTGATTTCAGACAACTCCAGATCATTTCTTAGCACGTTCGAGGACGAAGATATGTTTAAGTGGGAGAGAATGTAACAACCCGACCGGTCATTTTGGGATCTAACGCATTGTTTGGTGGTTTAAGGTCATGATCAGCTTCACTTCAGGTATTATGACTTGTACGGGTGGTTGGAATTGAAATTAAGGAAGTTTGGAGTGGATTTCGAAAGAGAATTCTCATTTCGAAAGCTTTAAGTTAGAAGAATATGACTAAGGGTTGATTTTAAGTAAAGGACCTCAAAATGGAAATTCAATAATTCCAATAGCTTCGTATCGTGATTTTGGACTTCGGCGCATGTCGGATTTGGATTTGGAAGTCCGTAGGACAATTCGGCGCATTTTGGCGAAAATTGAAAAATAGAAGATTTTTGGAAAGTTTGACCGAGAATTGACTTTCTGATATCAGGGTCGGAATCCGAATCTGAAAATTGGAATAGCTCCATTATGTCATTTATGACTCGTGTTCAAAATTTGAAGTCATTCCGGATTGATTTGATACGTTTCGGTGCAAAATATAGAAGTTGAAAGATTTGAAAACTCATAATTTAATTCGATGCGCGATTTGTAATTTCGACGTTGTTTGACGTAGTTTGAAGCCTCGGATAAGTTCCTATTGTACTTTGGGACACGTTGGTATAATTGGTTAAGGTCCCGAGGGCCTTGGGTGGATTTCGGAAGGTTAACAGAATGGACTTCGGACAAAAAAATAGTTATTGGAATTTCTGCTGCAAAAGCTGTTTTGGACAGCAACTAGTGCATCGTATAGCTGATTTTGGAAGCTTACATATCAAAATCTATAAAGAATCTAAGAATTATCAAAACATAAAAGTTGTAGCCCTTTAATTCTAATTTCCAAAAAGCTAAACCATTCATTATTTGTACATTTGTACCGAAATTTATGATCAATTGAATAAAGGTTGGTAAAGCAGTTTTGTCAGAAATTTGTGATGCGTGTAGCCGACTTTTGAAGCTTACATCTTGAAATATATAAGATTTTATATGTGTGACGACCCAAAGGGTCATCACCTGTTTTATTACTCATTCTGTATTTCCGAGTCCCTGGAAACCACATTTAGAGTTGCCTCGATTTGCGTGCGCAGTCCGGGCGCATAGCCGGAAAGCTTAAATATGAATTTTTTTGAAAAATGCAAACTTTTGATATTAAAATGAATAAATTTGACTTTGGTCAATATTTTTGGGTATATGGACCCAGACCCGTGAATTGACGGTCCCGGAAGGTCCGTAGTAAAATATGGGACTTGGGCGTATGCCGGGAATCAAATTCCGAGGTCCCAAGCCCGAGAAATGAATTTTTGAGTAAAATTGTTTTCTGAAAATTCTTAAGGAGTTTGAAAGTTAAATCTGATTAGAAAGTGATGGTATCGGACCTGTATTTTGGTTATGGCGCCTGGTACAGGTCTTATATATGGTTTAAGTCCTTTCTGTAAAGTTTGGTTGAAAACGGATTTCGTTTGGTGTGTTTCGGACTTAAAATGGAAAATTTGATAGAATTCATGGATTTTGAGGCTTAATTCGATGTATATGATGTTATTTTGGCGATTTGATCGCACGGATAAGTTCATAGGATGTTTTTGAGGTAGTGTGTATATTTTGTTTGGAGCCCCGAGGGCTCGGGTTAGTTTTGAATAGGCCATGGAGTTCATTTTTGAACTTGGAATTTGCTGGTGTAACTGATCTGCAGGCTTCGCATTTGCGAAGCCAGTATCGCAAATGCAAAGGTGCCCTGGCTGGCCAGGGATGGAAAATGCGACACTTTTGGTCGCAAATGCGAAGTCCCTCCCTTTGCTCAGTGATCGCAAATGCGAAGTACTCTTCGCAATTCCCATGCAGGGGTGTTCGCAATTGCGAACACTTTTTCGCAATTGTGATGCCAACCAGTGGCCTGCTCTGTACAAAACCGAGTTTTTACTTCACATTTCATATTTTCTCAAACTTAACACTCCTAGGCGATTTTTCCAAAGAACAAGAATCTTCCAAATCAGTTGTAAGTGGTTTTTACTAATTTCTTTCAATCATTAACATCATTTAACATGTTTTCAACTTAAAATCAAAGATTTCGATGGGTGAAATTGGCTATTTTGGGTAGAACTTAGTTTTTTTCTAAAATTAAGGTTTGAGTGGGTGATTGACCACCGATTAGAGAGAGTTTTATATGGCTGGACTCGTGAGAGTACGAGGGTTCTGAAAATGTAAAATTTATCTGATTCCGAGATGCTGGCCTGAGGGACATTTTGGTCATTTCACCTAATTTCTTGACGTAACCTTGAATTTAATAGTAGAATAAATTGCATGAGATATTATTTACGATATGAAATTTATTTGAATAGATTTGGGCTATTTGGAGTCGGATACTCGCGGCAAACGTGTGATTTCAAGTTGATTTTGAGCCGATTCAAGGTAAGTGGCTTGTCTAACTTTGTGTGGGGGACCTTTCCCTTAGGATGTGATGTTTGGTAATTGAATGCCTTGTACGTGAGGTGACGAGCGTGTACTTGTGCTAATTGTTGTAAACCCGATTTTACTTTAATTATTTAGACTGAGTTCCTTTCTTACCTGTTTTATTCTACTTGCAATCATAGTCTATGATAGCTTAGGAGGGCATGCCTAGCTGCCCCAAATTACCTATTTGCTTAGATTGCTTTAAATTGTACTACGTGAAGTATGTTGGGATAGAATTACTTGTTGCCTTGTATTTTTGCACTTTAAATCTGAATGACTTCTTGTTGTGGCTGCTTATTTACTTTGGGACGACGAGACGGTAACCCGGGAGATTCCCCTGCTTATTTACTTTGGGACTACGGGACGGTATCCTAGGAGATTCCCCTGCTTATTTACTTTGGGACTACGGGATGGTATCCTGGGAGATTTCCTGCTTATTTACTTCGGGACAACGGGACGATATCCCGGGAGATCCTTCGGATATACATATGATGGACTACGGGAGGGCCCTGACCTTCCTCGTCACTACCCGACCAAGGTTAGGCTTGGCACTTACTGAGTACCGCTGTGGTATTATCATACCCTTTCCTGCGCATGTTATTCATTTGCAGATCCAGGTACCTCCACTCTGGTGCACTATCCCCAAGGTTGAGGGATATAGCAGAGACTTCGAGGTATATCTATCGCGTCCGCAGATCAGGAGTCTCTATCTTATTCCAGCTTTTGTGAAAAGTTTATCCCTCCTTTCCGTTGTATAGTTATTTTGGATTTAGAGCAGTGTATTATATTCTATTAACCTGTGGTTCCCGTCAGTTTCCGGGTTTTGGGTTGATGTTGTAGACTTCCGTATTATTTTGGGTTGTATATGCCAAGTGGCTTTTATATACAGTCTTCCTTTTTGACTGTTTAGCTTTCTTTTACTTACTTATTTCCGCATTTATTTTGTTATTCCGCATTGTTAGGCTTACCTAGTCATAGAGACTAGGTGCCATCACGACATGTTCACGGAGGGCAAACTAGGGTCGTGACAAGTTGGCATCAGAGCTCTAGGTTCATAGGAGTCACGGAACACAGGCCGGTTTATTAGAGTCTCGATGATCGGTACAGAGACGTCTGTACTTATCTACGAGAGGCAATGTAACTGTTTAGGAAAAATCTTCACTTCATTGAATTTCTTGTCGTGCAACATCTTTTGACATCAATTCTATTCTCTCACAGATGGTGAGGACACATGCTACTTGGGACGATCAGGCACCCTTGCCCCCTACAGCAGCCACCAGAGACCGGGGCAGGGGTAGAGGTCGAGGACGCGCACGTGGTGCAGCGAGAGCACCTGCACGAGCTGCTGTCGAGTTACCCCCAGCAGATCCAGTTGAGGTCCAGACAACTGCCACGTCTACTGCCACTACTACTCCAGCTCTTTAGGAGACTTTGGCACATTTCTTGAGCATGTTTGGTACATTGATTCAGGAGGGATTGATTCGGATTGTACCGACTACTTCACAGATCAGGGAAGGGACCTAGACTCCCGCCGCCCCCACTCCAGAGCAGCAAGTTCCCATTGGTCAGGTTCCAGGTGTCATGGGAACACAGCATCTGGTCCCAATTCAGCAGGTGGTGAGGACCTCTCGCCGAGTAGGGGACATGTGGGTCCAAGAGAGAGAGAGGACAGACGAGGTCAGGACGGAGAGTACAGAGGAGTGATTAGACCTTGTAGATTGGGGAGACCCACTGGCCCTTATTTTGGAGGAAGAGTACGGCATGGTAGAGGTTTTGTGGGCCAGCCAGCTCAGCTTGTATCTCAGATTTTACACCGGGTTTCAGGTGTTCAGGGGTCTCGGAGTACCCGTACTGCACCGTTTCCATACCCACGATGGCGTGAGATTGCTTTGAGTGTGGTGACATACGCCATGTGGTGAGGTATTGCCCTAGACTTCGGAGGAGTGCACCTCCACAGACTTCTCAGCCACAGCGTGCCCCGCAGAGTTCTCAGGCTATGGTTACAGCCCCAGTTGTTACCCCACCTACCCTTGCCGAGGTTGTTGCCTCCGATTCATTTATCATAGGTATTTCCATGGTTTGTTATATAGGTGTACTGATTCTATTCGATCTAGGCTCCACTTATCCTTATGTGCCTTTTTATTTTTGCTCCGCATTTGAGTGTACCTCGAGATTTCCTTGATTTTGCCTATTTATGTTTCTACTCCTGTGGGAGATTCTCTTATTATGGACCGCGTTTATCGGTCGTGTTTGGTTACTATTCGTGGTTTTGAGACCAGTGCGGAATTATTGTTACTTGATATGGTGGATTTCGATATTATCTTGGGCATGGACTGGTTGTCGCCCCATTATGCTATTCTTGATTGTCACGCTAAGACCGTGACGCTGGCTATGCCAGGTATTCCGCGTGTTGAGTGGAGTGGTACTTTATATCACACTCCCAGTAGAGTTATCTCTTTTCTTAGAGCTCAGTGTATGGTTGAGAAGGGGTGTGCTGCTATTTGTCTTATGTGAGAGATGTTAGTGTTGATACCCCTTCTATTGATTCAGTTCCAGTGGTACGGGATTATCCAGATGTGTTTCCAGCTGATCTTCCAGGCATGTCGCCCGATAGAGACATTGATTTTTTGCCGGGCACTCAGCCAATTTCCATTCATCCTTACCGCATGGCTCCTCCTGAGTTGAAGGAGTTGAAGGATCAGTTACAAGAATTTCTTGATAAGGGTTTTATTTGACCCAGTGTTTCACCTTGGGGTGCTTCTGTCTTATTTGTGAAAAAGAAAGATGGTTATATGCGCATGTGTATTGATTATCGCCAGCTGAACAAGGTTACAGTAAAGAACCGTTATCCCTTGCCTCTTATTGATGATTTATTTGACCAGCTTCAGGGCGCACGGGTATTTTCTAAGATTGATTTGCGCTCAGGTTACCATCAGTTGAAGATTCGAGAGCCGGATATCCCGAAGACTGCTTTTAGGACTCGGTATACCCATTATGAGTTTCTAGTTAAGTCATTCGGGCTGACTAATGCCCCTGCAGCATTTATGCATTTGATGCACAGTGTGTTCAGGCCATATCTCGACTCGTTCGTCATTGTTTTCATAGATGATATTCTTGTTTACTCTCGGAGTCGGGAAGATCATGAGCAGCACCTGAAGTTAGTGCTTCAGACCTTGAGAGAGAAGATATTGTATGCTAAATTCTCAAAATGTGAATTTTGGTTGAGTTCTGTGGCATTCTTAGGCCACGTGGTATCGAGTGAGGGCATTCGAGTGGATCCGAAGAAGGTGGAGGCCGTGCAGAGTTGGCCCAGGCCGTCCTCAGTTACATAGATTTGCAGTTTCCTTGGCTTAGCAGGTTACTAGCGTCGTTTTGTGGAGGGATTTTCATCGATTGCAGCCCCCTATGACTAGATTGACCCAGAAGGGTGATCCATTTCAGTGGACAAAGGAGTGTGACGCGAACTTTCAGAAGCTCAAGACAACTTTGACTACAGCCCCAATCTTGATATTGCCTATTGGTTTAGGGTCTTATACAGTTTATTGTGATGCCTCGCAAGTTGGCCTTGGAGCGGTGTTGATGCAGGACGGTAGGGTGATTGCCTACGCGTCCAGACAGTTGAAGATACATGAGAAGAATTACCATGTCCATGACCTTGAGTTAGCTGCCATTGTTCATGCCTTGAAGATTTGGCGTCATTATTTGTACGGTGTGCCTTGTGAGATTTATACTGACCACCGGAGTTTGCAGCACATATTCAGGCAGAAGGATCTAAATTTGCGCCAGCGCTGATGGTTAGAGTTGCTAAAGGACTATGACATCACTATATTATACCACCCAGGGAAGGCCAATGTGGTGGCCGACACCTTGAGTCATCGGGCGGAGAGTTTGGCATATCTTCATGTAGCTGAGAGGCCTTTAGCCTTAGATGTTCAGTCCTTAGCCAGTCGGTTCGTGAGATTGGATCTTTTTGAGCCTTGCCGTGTATTGGCTTGTGTGGTTTCTCGGTCTTCTTTATTCGACCGTATCAGGGAGCGGCACTATGATGATCCTCCTTTACTTGTCCTCAAGGACACGGTCCAGCACGGTGATGCCAGAGATGTGACCATTGGAGATGACGGGGTATTGAGGATGCAATGCCGGATTTGTGTGCCCAATGTTGATGGGCTTCGGGAGTTGATTTTGGCAGAGGCCCATAGTTCGCGGTATTCCATCCATCCGGGTACTGTGAAGATGTATCAGGATTTGAGGCAGCACTATTGGTGGCGAAGGATGAAGAAGGAAATAGCAGAGTTTGTAGCCAAGTGCCTCAATTGTCAGTAGGTCAAATATGAGCATCGGAGACCGGGAGGGTTACTTCAGCAGATTGAGCTTCCAGAGTTGAAGTGGGAGTGGATCACCATGGACTTTGTGGTTGGACTTCCTCAGACTTTAAGGAAGCATGATGCTATTTGGGTGATTGTTGATCGGCTGACCAAATCAGCCCATTTCATTCCGGTACTGACTACTTATTCATCAGAGCGGTTGGCAGAGATATATATTCGGGAGATCGTTCGTCTGCATGGTATTCCAGTTTCTATCATTTCAGACAGAGGTACTCAGTTCACCTTGCGATTCTGGAGGGCCTTTCAGCAGGAGTTAGGTACCAGGATGGAGTTGAGCACATCATTTCACCCCCAGACGGACGGACAGTCTGAGCACACTATTCAGATTCTTGAGGATATGCTTCGTGCGTGTGTGATTGAGTTTGGAGGGTCATGGGATCAATTCTTGCCATTGGCAGAGTTTGCTTACAATAATAGTTATCAATCCAGCATTCAGATGGCGTTGTATGAGGCTTTATATGGTAGGAGGTGCAGATCTCCGGTGGGTTGGTTCGAGCCGGGTGAGACCAGGCTACTAGGCACAGAGTTGGTTCGGGATGCATTGGAGAAAGTCAAGGTGATTCAGGATAGACTCCGTACATCCCAGTCCAGACAGAAGAGTTACGCGGACCGGAAGGTTCGTGATGTTTCATATATGGTCGGAGAGCACGTTCTGCTTCGGGTTTCGCCTATGAAGGGCGTTATGAGATTTGGGAAGAAAGGGAAGTTAAGTCTCAGGTTTATTGGCCCTTTCGAGATATTGAGGCGCATTGGGGAGGTTTCTTATGAGCTTGCCTTACCTCCCAGCATGGCAGGTTTTCATCCGGTATTTCATGTTTCGATGCTCCGGAGGTATTACGATGACCTGTCGCACGTGTTGGATTTCAGTTCAATCCAGTTGGACAAGGACTTATCTTATGAGGAGGAGTCGGTAGCTATCCTAGACCGGCAGGTTCGTCAGTTGAGATCCAATAGTTTCCCTTCTATTTGTATTCAGTGGAGAGGTCAGCCTCCTGAGGCATCGACCTGGGAGTCCGAGTCCGATATGCGCAGCCGTTACCCTCATCTATTCCCCGACTCAGGTACTTCCTTCTTTTGTCCGTTTGAGGATGAACAGTTGTTTTAGAGGTGGAGAATGTGGCGACCCAAAGGGTCATCACCTGTTTTATTACCCATTCTTTATTTCTGAGTCCTTGGAAACCTCATTTAGGGTTGCCTCGATTTTGCGTGCGCAGTCCGGGCGCGTACCCGGAAAGCTTAAATATGAAATTTTGTGAAAAATGCTAAGTATTGATATTAAAATAAATAAATTTGACTTCAGTCAACATTTTTGGGTAAACGGAGCCGGACCCGTGAATTGACGGTCCCGGAGGGTCCGTAGGAAAATATGGGACTTAGACGTATGCCCGGAATCGAATTCTGAGGTCCCAACCCCGAGAAATGAATTTTTGAGTAAAATTGTTTTCTGAAAATACTCAAGGAGTTTGAAAGTTAAATCGGATTAGAAAGTGATGGTATCGGACCCGTATTTTGGTTCCGGCGCCTAGTACATGTCTAATATATGGTTTAAGTCCTTTATGTAAAGTTTTGTTGAAAATGGATTTCGTTTGGCGTGTTTCGGACTTAAAATGGAAAATTTGATGTTTTATGAAAATTTGATAGAATTCATGGATTTTGAGGCTTAATTCAATGTATATGATGTTATTTTGGCGATTTGATCGCACGGATAAGTTCATAGGATGTTTTTGAGGTAGTGTGTATATTTAATTTGGAGCCCCGAGGGCTCGGATGAGTTTTGGATAGGCCACGGAGTTCATTTATGAACTTGGAATTTGCTGGTGTAACTGATCTGCAGGCTTCGCATTTGCGAAGCCAGCATCGAAATGCGAAGGTTCCCTGGCTGGCCAGGGATCGCAAATGCGACACTTTTGGTCGCAAATGCAAAGTCCCTCCCTTTGCTCATTGATCGCAAATGTGAAGTACTCTTCGCAATTCCCATGCTGGGATGTTCGCAATTGCGATGCCAACCAGTGGCCTGCTCTGTAAAAAACCGAGTTTTTACTTCACATTTCATATTTTCTCAAACTCAACACTCCTAGGCGGTTTTTCCAAAGAACAAGACTCTTCCAAATCAGTTGTAAGTGGTTTTTACTCATTTCTTTCAATCATTAACATCATTTAACATGTTTTCAACTTAAAATCAAAGATTTCCATGGGTGAAATTGGGTGTTTTGGGTAGAACTTAGGTTTTTTCTAAAATTGAGGTTTGAGTGGATGATTGACCTCCGATTAGAGAGAGTTTTATATGGATGGACTTGTGAAAGTACGAGGGTTCTGAAAATGTAAAATTTATCCGATTTCGAGATGCTGGCCTGAAGGGCGTTTTGGTCATTTCACCTAATTTCGCGCCGTAACCTTGAATTTAATAGTAGAATCAATTGCATGCGATATATTTACGATATGAAATTTATTTGAATAGATTTGGGCTATTTGGAGTCGGATACTCGCGGCAAACATGTGATTTCAAGTTGATTTTGAGTCGATTCAGGGTAAGTGGCTTGTCTAACTTTGTGTGGGGGACCTTCCCCCTTATGATGTGATGTTTGGTAATTGAATGCCTTTTACGTGAGGTGACGAGCACGTACTTGTGCTAATTGTTGTAAATCCGCTTTTACTTTAAATATTTAGACTGAGTTCCTTTCTTACCTGTTTTATTCTACTTGCAATCATAGTCTATGATAGCTTAGGAGGGCATGCCTAGCTGCCCCAAATTACCTATTTGCTTAGATTGCTTTAAATTGTACTACGTGAAGTATGTTGGGCTAGAATTACTTGTTGCCTTGTATTTTTGCACTTTAAATCTGAATGTCTTATTGTTGTGGGTGCTTATTTACTTTGGGACGACGGGACAGTATCCCGAGAGATTCCCCTGCTTATTTACTTTGGGACTACGGGACGGTATCCTGGGAGATTCCCCTGCTTATTTACTTTGGGACTACGGGACTGTATCCCGGGAGATCCTTCGAATATACATATGATGGACTACGGGACTGTATCCCGGGAGATCCTTCGGATATACATATGATGGACTACGGGAGGGTATCTCGGGAGATCCTTCGGATATACATATGATTGACTAGGGGACGGTATCCCGGGAGATCCTTCGGACATACGTATGATGGACTACGGGACGGTATCCCGGGAGATCGTTCGGATATACATATGATGGACTACGGAACGGTATCCCGGGAGATCCTTCGGATATACATATGATGGACTACGGGACGGTATCCCGGGAGATCCTTCGGATATACATATGATAGACTACGGGACGGTATCCCGGGAGATACTTCGGATATACATATGATTGACTACTGGACGGTATCCCGGGAGATCCTGCTTACTTACTTTGGGACTACGGGACGGTATCCCGGGAGATTCCCCTACATATTTATTTTAGGACTACGGGGCGGTATCCCGGGAGATCCTTTGGATATACATATGATGGACTACGGGACGGTATCCCGGGAGATCCTTTGGATATACATATGATGGACTACGGGACGGTATCCCGGGAGATCCACTGGACAGGTTTTTCTGCAACTGAGATACTGAAGACTTAGTTTTTGATGATGGAAAAGGAAGCTTGTATACCCTCAAAACAAAGTTTACCTATTTCTCGAGGTTGCCTTCATACTGATGGCTTCGATTCAACTGTGATCGAAGATGTATCAACTTTCTTGACCTCTTGTCACAAAGAAGCCCAAGGGATTTCCCCTCGCTCAAGGCCTTCCGCGACCTGGCCTCGCAGCGGAGCAACTCGGACTTGAGCTTGTTGAAGGCCTATATAAAAACATCAATTTAAAAGATGAAAACACGAAGCTAAGAAAACAACAGAGATCACCGAGGCTCACCACAGAACAGAGACGTTGAGCCTCCTCGAATGTTGAGCGTGCGTCCACTAGCTTGCCCCAAGCGGTGCACAAGTAATCTCTACTTGATGACACCCCTCATAGAATCCAATTTCACGAAAGGAAGACCTCACTTTTGTTGATAAAGGCTTCTTGATTTGTAATCAGGAATATAGGTCTGGTCTCATCGGCCCCAGTTGAAACACCCTGGAAGGGGACGTGATCGTTCGAGACTCCACTTGATTTAGGCGGACCTTGGCCTCGAACATCCCTCGAAATACTTCGACGGGAGAAGAACATGGCGGTAGAAGATCTTTGCTCTTCCCCTCTTACAGAACCTCTCTCTTAAGGCTAGAGGCCTCGGGTCCAACCAGTGTAATAGCCTTGGGAGATTTCTCATCTCGAGACTTTGAAGTGGAGCCATCCCTTTCGGCTACATTACCGTCCATATGGTGGCCGATGGATACAAGATTTTCCTCGGTGGTTGCATCTCTCTTCTGCCTTCGGGTAGGCCCTGCCTCACTATGAACATCCTCGTCCCTCGAGGATCCTTTCCTTTTATTGTCTTTCTTTGGCTCCAAAGCCAGAGGTCCCTGCTCCTCCCCGAGAGGGCATGGCCTCACTTCGGAGAATTCACCGTTGCCTGCTGCAAAAGAAATTCATAAACAAAAAGAGAAGTATTCCTTAAGAAATAAATCACACAACACATAACATGGTGCTTTGCTTCCCATCTGCCCTTTGACAGATCTCGCCACTTGCGTTCATCGTAAGTTGAGCAAGCTGCCAATTTTTGAGTCCAATCCGCTTGATCGGGGACCTCATGGCATCCATGGGATCACTACAGAAAATAAAGAAAACATTCTTACGGAGTCCCACTCCACCGAGAACCCAAACTGGTAAAATTATAGCGTATCACTTACGTGCAAAATTCTATTTCTTGGGAAACGGCAAGTACTCCGCGGTAATAACATCGACAGTCCTCACTCGGACAAACCGACTCATCCACCCTCGGTCCCTATCCTCATCATCATTGGAAATAAAGGGCCTGGTGGATCGGCGTCGTAAAGTAATCAGACCTCGGTAATGTAAAGGCCAATACAGTCTGATGAGGTAGCTGAGAGTGAACCCGAGCTTGGCCTTCTCATCAAAGAATCTTATCATCAGCACGATCCGCCATAAAGACTGTCACACCTCCTTTTTTTTATACGCCCCAAAGGGGGTACGGGAGTTTTTTCACTTAAAGT
>MDKI01219695.1:0-88001 GCA_005239505.1 Nicotiana paniculata
ACCCCAGATTATATTTGCAACACCCGTTTAGTCTTTTATTAGACATAGTTGAGCGTGATCAATGAGCTAAAACAATTGTGGTACGATGGTGTTGAAACATATGACATATCAACTAAGAAGAATTTCAATTTGCGTGCTAATATAATGTGGACAATTAATGATTTTCCTGCGTATGGAATGTTGTCTGGGTGGATGAATGCTGGTAAGCTAGCTTGTCCTTACTGCATGGAAAATAGTGGACGAACTTTTTGGAACATCCTGCACACATATTGGAAGAAGTTGATATAGATGAAGTAACAATTAGATAAACTGAGGAAGTAGAATCAACTGATGAAGCTCAAACTAGTGAGGAAAAAGAATTCTCGGACGAGGAGCAATATGTCGATGAGCTTTAAAAAGTTGGTTTCTATAATAACTCTCGTTTTATAGCTAGTTTCTTATATGTTTCAATCTAAATATGTATTATATTATGCAGATGACAGGCAAGGGTCGAGGTAACGATGACCCTACTGGTTCTCGGGGTCGACAAAAGGCTAGTAAGGGAAAGAGGAGGGTACAATATAATCCTCCATCTTTTCCACCCTCTTCAGAGATGCCGATGCCTGGGCCAATGTCTTATCCTCCACCCGATGGCTATTATGAGGTGCCACAACATCACCAGCCCTATGTCTTTGTGCAGACACCGGGTCTTTCATCACAAGGCCATAGCACTGTACGTCCGTCATACAATCCAGCTGCCTCACGACCACATAGATCACATCCATCGGTGTCACAGCCATGGGGGTCACAGCTATCAGTGTCACAGCCACTTGCGGTCGATCCAGCTATGTCGCAGTCACAGGGATCAAAGCCATCTTCATCATGGACTCCATCTATTTCAGGCCTTCGCCTGCGAGATAGTAGCTCTGACCCCCCTACACCTTCCACACATGCGTCTAATGTACGAGTTTCGGACGATGATGTTGATGATGACGAGGAGGTGCATCATGATCAGTATGGGAGGATCATCATAGTCTCTGAGGGTTATGGGTAAGAGTAATTTGTTATTTTTACGTTTATTATTTTGTACAGTTTGTACTAAGATATTAATGTGTTCTCCATTTTTGTTAAATTGCAGGTTCATCCCGAGTAATATTACTACGAGGATAATCACCAAAGCCACCAGAAAGCTTTATGATGCACCCTATACGAGTTGGAATGAATTCCCATTCACGCTGAAGGAGCAAATTTTCAATGAATTTAAGGTATAAATGTTCTTTTAGAAAGTATAATTATTTATATTTATGATATTTCCATATAATATTTAACTTTTGAAACACAGAGCAAGTGTGTATGGGAACACCGCTATAGCGCGGAAGTTGCTGCAAATTTTAACCTCAAAGCTCGGAAGCGCTTGTCGCATAGTTTCTCCAAAGCTAGACAGTTCAACAAGAAGCCTAACTGGTTGCTTCAACATTTTTGGGAGGATTTTCAAAGGCAATGGCTTACTGGAACCTTCTTACAGAAGAGCAAAAAAGGAAAGAAAGCTCATGCATCCGAGAAGGGAGAGTCCTACACACTGGAGGTGCGATCAGCCAAGGGACAATAAAAAGAAGATTGGTACATAATTGATTAATTTATTTTAATTTTCAAAGTATTTCTATTCTGTTTATTAACTAAAATTTATGAGTTTCAAGAAAAGAAGTTGGGGGCGTCCAATGAAGCAAGATGAGTTATTCAAGGAGACTCATATTGTCAAGAAGAAGAAAGAGACGGACCATGAAAGGTGGGTCGACGGCCGAGCCTCGACTGTACATGTAAGTTTTCACTTTTCATTAAGTATTTTGATTTACACTTATATAAATTTGGAAATATTGATTCAATGTAATTTTTCTTATAGGATCACTTCACAGCTGAGGTGGAGGAATTCATACGCAGTCAACCACCTAATGAGTCGGGCGAGGCAATCCAGCTTTCCGATTAGGATGCTGAAAGAATATGGATGAAGGCTGCTGGTGGTGAAAAATGGGGGAAGATATACGTGCTTCTTACTAAGAAGTCCATCGTTATCACTGTGGAATGCAAGGAATAGGGACTTCCTCGCAAGGCGAGAAACTTCATGGGGAGAGCCTCTCCGCTATGCGGGAGAGTGTGACAAAGCTCACATCTGAGCTAGAAGCTGCCAAGGAAAGAGAAAAGCTTAGAGATGCTCAGTACGTTAGCATGCAAGCTCAGTACCATAGCATGCAAGCTCAGCTCAAAGCTCTCCTAGCTTCTGGAGCTTTTCCGATTCCCCAGTCTCGCGAGTCATCGCCAGAGGCTCAATTTGAACGTGAGCGTTCCTCCCGTCCTCCCCGTGCTAGTTCCTCCCGTCCTCTCCGTGATAGTTATTCTCGTCCTCCTCAAAATGACCCTTCTCATTACCGCTTTGATAATGAAGCTTCATCAGACGATGATGATAATGATGTTGAATGAAACAATCCTTGAGTACTTTTATATACTTTGAACAAGACAATATAACTTTGGTCCGTTTTCAAATGGGCTTGAATAAGTATTAACTTAATTTTGTTAGTTTAGTGTGTTAGTTCTATTGAACTTTATACTTTGTTGGTTTTAATATTGGTTTTAATGTTGTTGTTGTTGTGTTGTTGTAGTTCGTATTGTTGTTGTGTTGTTTTAGTTAGTATTGTTGTAGTTAGTATTGTTGTTGTTGTCATTGTAATAGGATTTGGTATGCTGGAAGGTGGTGTAGCTGCCAAAATAGGCAGTTTCTGCCAAAATAATACCCAGAAAAGCGACCAACTTTGGTCGCTATTCTATAATTTTTTTTCCTGGGCAATAGCGACCAAAGTCGGTCGCTAAATAACCCAGATTTCCAGTATAGCAACCAAATTTGGTCGCTATTCTATTAAAAAAATATTTTTTCTGAAAATTGGCGACCAATATTGGTCGTTTAATTAATAAAAAAATTAAATTGTTGGAATTAGCGACCAATTGTGGTTGCTTTTTGTTAAAAAAAATTAAAAAAATTATAGAATAGCGACCAACTTTGGTCACTATTTTCCAGATTTAAAAAATTTATTTTCTTTACATACCAAAGTTGGTCGCTATATTTTGTATAATAATAAATAAATAAATAACGTAATTTAAAAATAGAGACCAACTTTGGTCGCTAAATTTATATTATTAAAATAATATAACAAGTTGGTCGGTTTTTTTTATACCGAAATATTTGGTCCTTTTAACTTAGAGACCAAAGTTGGCCGCTAATTAGCGACCAACTTTTATCCCTAAATTAAAGGGACCAACAAAAAAGCGACCAAGTCATTTTGGATGCCTTTTGGTCGCTTTTGCACTGTTTAGCGACCAAAGTTGGTCGCTTTTCGTGGTCGTTTTTTTCCTGATTTTTAGTAGTGATATAAAGATATTATAAGATAATTTTTTTTATAGCTTTTCTCACCCTATATGATATTGTTAGTTTTGTTATATATTCATATTTCAGTAATATTAGTTTCTTAATTTTTAGTGTTAAGTTAGATTTATGATAATTATTGAGTTATTAAAATAACACCAGATCATTAAATCAATATGATCTGATATCTATCTACATTAAATCAATGTTGATAGATACAAACACATAAATTCTTAAATCTAATATAGTAATATATTTAAATTCAATTAAGTATAATTATATACTTATTTAAGTTAGATTTGAAACTCTCAAGTAATACTTTGTTTAATATGAGTTATGATATTTATTATTTACCAAAAGGTAAATTATGATATACTTGTTTGTTTTGTTATACACTCCTATATATTTCGGTTATATTAAGTTCTTAACTTTTTTTACGAAAATAAATTTAATAAAAGTGAAAATATGTAACTATTTTTTAATATAAATAATACTCAGAATAGCATAATAATAGTGAAAATATGTAACTAGTCTTAAAAACAAATAATAAGAGAGACAAGATTCTTTCATCCATAAGAATAATATTAAACTTTTAGTTTTTAGATTCAGTGTATAATTTGATTTATAATAATTTATAGTTATTAAGATGTAAAAACCATACCATTATAACATATTTTATTAAGATTATAATTATTTTCTTGTAATGTTAAATATGTTCCTTGTATATAATTGGAGCCTTTGGCTATTTACCAAAACTGAATGCACCAACCCTCCCCCAACAAAGCTCTTCAATATATGAGCTATAATATTTATTTAGCTATAACATTTTATTTTAAATAATTTATTATGGTTAAAATATTACCTTTGTTACAGTAACTTTCTTCGTGGCAAAAACTGACAATTAGATACAATATTTCATAACAATAAATCCGTGGCTATATCATTTACCTATTGCCACAGCTTTTATAACTTGAAACAAACATTTTTTTTAGCTATAGTATTTTATTTTAAATAATTTATTGTGACTAAAAGTCTACTATTGCTTTAATATCTTTTAACGCGTGCCTAAGACCTATGAATTAGCTATGCAATTCTATTGTAGCAAATAAGTTTGTAGCTATTTAGGCAATTGTTACTACCATTGTTAGCAGTTATAGCAAAAATTAATAAAGAATTAGTTTTACCATTTATAGCTAGGAAATTAAATAGCCGGAAATTTTAATTCTTGTGACTCTTGTTAGGTATTAGCCACCATTTTTAAATTCATGACCAAACCCCACCACGTCAAGACAAAGAAGATCTAAGGATTTCACATGATGCATGTGTGTTTTAACTCTTATAATCATATGCCTATTTAAACCGCACGGACTAAGGTTGAGGAAATGAGCTTTTTGCTACGTACCAGCTAGTACCCTCATACCCCCAACCCTGTTTAACTTTCCTATAGTAGAAAGGAATGAGCTCTTTGTTAGTCATGTGCCAGCCCCAGTTCCTCCCATCCAAGAGCTCTAATTTGGCTCTTCGATCATCTCCATCTCCATCTCTTTCATCAGTGCATTCCTTTTGCAAGATTTCAAACTCACTGAATCTGGAAAAGCATAATGTCAACGATGATAATCATATCCAACTAATTATCCCTAAACATGTTGCTTTGATAATGGATGGGAACAGGAGATGGGCTAAGGCTCGAGGTTTACCTGTGCAAGAGGGTCACAAGTTTCTTACTCCCAATCTCAAAAATATTTGTAACATTTCTTCCAAACTAGGAATACAAGTTATCACTGCTTTTGCTTTCTCTACTGAAAATTGGAATCGTCCCCAGGTGCACATCCAAATATAACCTCGTTCCTATATATTTTAACTTGAAATGGACCTACGTGTTTTTTTTTTTTTTTCATGTTTACGATACTAAACTTTTCTTGAATTATATATTTTCTCGTATGATGATGAAACCATGTTCTGACCAAATATATGAAAATTCCTTCTGATTCGATTAAGTTGCCTCGATATTAATTAGTAGTAACGAAAGTCTCACACATTCGATCGTGTACAAACCAATGCAGATGAAGTAACACAAATATAGTTGTTTGCACCTATCATGAATTTGCGCTTTGTATTGTACATGATTTAAATTAAAATTTTCGTTTTTGTTGTATAAGCATAACAATTTGAGTTTGAGCAGGAGGAGGTTGATTTCTTGATGCAACTGTTCGAGGAGTTCTTTGAAGAACTTATGAGGTACTTTCTTTGGTTAAACTATACTCTAGTTTTTTATCTTCGGGGAAGGAAGCTTTCAACTGTAATTGTTTAAAATTATTAATGGTTGTTTACAATCCCAGTGATTTTATCTTAACGATATTAATAAAATGGAACTTGTGAGAAACCCATGAATGCTCACGAGAAAAAGCAATGATAATACATGGAGTAAATTCTCTTGAACGAAATAGTTCTACGATCAATCAAAGACCGCATGTTGCGGGAAAAGCTTACTAAACTCAATAAACCAAACTTAGATGGACAGTAAAAATAGATGATTCTATGAATTGGTTAGAATCTGCAAATGATTGCATGAGTAAAGTTGAAAGTAAAAAGAACTATTTATAAGTATTATTCTTACGGTAATCCTACATGAAAAGACATGTCCTAACCACTAGACAGAAAGGATTAAAAAGCCATTCTTCATGTTCCCAGAATAAAAGATTTATTTTATTTTTATACACAATTCAAGATTTTGTTTATGTTTATGTTGAATTTGGAAGAGGGGGGAGACAAGAAGCACGGCAGCAAGGACGCCTCGTAGTCACACTTGTCTGTCGTTTCAAGCTTTCAGAACAAGCAGAAAAACACGTTGTCGGTTCAGTAGTTCGTAGTTGAATCTCACTAAAATGTCAGGTTAATCACATGACTCTATCCTGTTAGTCGAGCATAGCTCGCTATCATGACGCTATGTTGCGCCTGCATTGACGTGACTTGCAAATAATGTTGGCGCTAAACCTTTGGCTAATAGTCAGTTGTTCCAAGAGGAATTCAATGTGTGCAGCTATAAAAGGAGAGGGGCGGTGTGTGCAAGGCCTTGGAAGGAATTCACTATCCTTTTTTGTAGGGGGGGCCCAGTTACACACTAACCACACACACCCCTTCTCTTACTCCAATCATAAGCCCCTCAATTTTATTATATTTGATTGAACACGACGTTTAAAAGAGAATGAAAATAAAGATTATTTTTTTAAACTTTTAGTCTAGAATATGCCATAGACATTTGTGTTATTATAAATTGTCTCATTAGTGGTAAAATGAGAGTTTAAAGTCAAATTACTTCTAAATATATTAATGTGTCATTCATTTGGGACAGACTAAAATATCACATAAATTGGAACATAGAAAGTGCTAATTACCAATTTTCTCATTACTTTAAATCAACAGGGTTGGGGTACGAGTGTCTGTTATTGGAGGTAGATCCAAACTTCCCATCACTTTACAGAAACGCATAGAGTTAACAGAGGATACGACAAGAGCGAACACAAGACTTCATCTTATGGTAGCACTAAACTATGGAGGACACTATGACATGTTAGAAGCAACGAAGAGCATTGCCAGTAAAGTAAAGAATGGTCTTCTACAGTTAGAGGATATTGACAACAAATTATTTGAGCAAGAACTCTCTACCAAGTGTACTAAGATTGGTAAACCTGATTTACTCATAAGAACTGGCGGAGAACAGAGAATCAGTAACTTCTTATTGTGGCAATTGGCTTACTCTGAATTATACTTTACAAATACATTATTTCCTGACTTTGGAGAAGAAGAACTAAAGGAAGCCATACTTTTCTTTCAACAAAGACACAGACGTTTTGGTGGGTAGATCTATGTAGATAAATAATTGTTGAAGCAACGCCTCAAACACTTGACGTTACTAGGTCCGGAAGTCTTCAATAAATATTATTGGAGTTATCATTTGTTGCACTTGAACAATAATAAATTACTTTATGTATTTATGTAAGAAATTGCTAGATGGATGAATAGATTGGTCATAGAAGTAATGTCTTTTAGCCATACCTATCTAATATTAACACTGCCTTCTGAATCGGAATAAATGAAAACTGGGCTACTAGCTTCTGTGTTTACGGAAAAGTATGCGAATTGGGAAGACAAACTGTTACCATGGAAAAAAAATGAAATGGTAATCTACAGTACTTACTTCGTGATCATTACTATTGTCTATAGTCTGTTGATTGCTGATGAAGGTTGAACTATTAAAGGCTCATTCGTTATCCATTCAACGACGTCTTTTGTTATACTTTCCTCCACACCAGCCAGAGAATTTGTTCCAAGCCTAATAAAGGTAGATCTTGGAAGTGCATTTATCATATACTCACATTTCGGAATGCAACCAGCATTCAACAGTTCAGCTTCTTTAAACTTGTCCCTCAACAGTTTTTCATCTAAAACGGAGATATAGATCGTAGTAGTAGTACACAATAAGTATATATACCATTATCGTCAAATGTTTGTTTCTTCCCTAAAATTAGTTGACCTGATTAATGAGGGTAAGTTAAGACTTAAGGCGAGGATTACCTCAGTACACAGTCCGATTTACCTTCTTTGGCTAATACTTCGTCCATCTCATTGTTGGTTTGATAAAGAGGTCTCATATGTGGCGGTAATGAATCCATTGCACTTATGTCCCATCTACACATCTTCTAAAAATGATTGTCAAGGGAAGAGTTAGTGTTAGAAAGTTGCTACAGAAATTTGTATATTGTTTACTCTTTTTACTATAGACGAGCTAGTGTTAGAATTTATATGCCTTAATATTAGACTGATGCCTTTTTTTTTGGTCAACAAAGAAGCACACTTCATAGATTAGGTGACATTACAAGGAGCAAAGTCCGCTGTTGGTTCAGTTGTTACAAAAATAAGGCTGGTCACTGACACTAATTTGTGCTGCATTACCATAGAGTACATAGTTACTATTACAAGAGTTTGTCAACATATCTAAACAAAAGGAGGGGGGTTCCAACTGCACGGTTGTATGTGCGGTGCGCTTGCGAGTGTTCCCCGATGGTATGCTAACAACTCTTGTATAACAAAAGAATGTGGTTGCACAAATCCAGTAGTTGGGCATTGTGTTCTAGGGTTGCCCTGTATTTAGCTAGTTTATCTTCCACTTGATTTTGCTCCATGTAAGTGTATATCATCCAAGGTCTATCCAGTTGGTGTAGTAGGTACCTGCATCAATGGGTCAAGGATGAGCGGTGGAGATTTTGGGAGCAGATTAAAAATATTACCTCAGTTGAATCAACATTGACTTCCAATGGAGTGACGTGGTGTTGTAGAGCAAGTCGTAAACCTTCCTGTAGACCAATAAGTTCCATATAGTTGTGATTTTCCATTGACCTTGTACCCATATATTCCAGTAACCATTTTCCTGTGAAATCTGTAATCACACCCCCAAAACCCCATTTTTTATTAGGGAGACTACAAGCTCCGTCAGAATTTAGTTTAAAATATCCATTAGTAGGAGGGTTCTATTTTACGTGCATGTGTGTAGGTTGTGTATGGCTGGTGAGTTTGTTTAGGCCTAGGTAGAAAATTCAATTGCTTGGCCTATAATGTATTGGAGGTTAGGAGAATGGGTTGAGCCTTCAAAAATAGTGCAATTCCTACTTTTCCATAAGTGCCACAGAGCATATGGAATTAGAATATGGGAGGTGATTTGAGTAGTGGTAGAACTGTTTTTTAAAATGAATTGTGGTAGCTTGAAAGGGGTGTTCTCATGAAACCTATCTAGGTTTACCTCAATTGAGTTAATGCCTAATTGTTTCCAAACCATTTGTGTTTGGTGACATTGGAAGAAAAGATGGGCAATGGTTTCATCATGGGACTGGCAGACTGGGCAAAACGAATTTTGGGATAAATGTATATTGTGGAGATAACTTGTTGTGGGTAGTCGGGTGATGGATCATAAGCCAGAGAAAATATTTTAATTTTTGGGGTAGTTGAAGGTTCCATAACCATTGGAAGGAATTATTTTTTGGTTTATCGCGCAGTTGTTTATACAAAGATTTTACCGTGAAGATTTCATTTGGGGTGACTCTATAGTAGATGTGATCGTAAGATATTTTATTTGTGATGGTAGGGATATATTGATTAGCCAGGAGTTCAAAAGGTATATTTGGAAGATTTATTGAGTTCCCGACAATATATAGGGGTAATGTGGATGATTGCTCATTACGGGATATGGGACCTTCAATTAATGTCTAAGTATCAAGTTGGGGCCTAACCAAGGTTCTACCCAAAATTTAATGTGGCTTCCATTTGCAGTATTCCACTTTATGCCCTTTTGACAGGAAGTCCACCCTTGATTGATGACTTTCCAATTTGAGGAGATTTAGTAGAGGTATTATTCCTTAAGTATTTTGATATGAGTATTGAAGCCCAATGGGATGAAGGGGATTGGAAAAATCTCCACGCTAGGTGATATTTATCTATGTCAATACCACACAAGAGGGGGGGGGGGATTTGTGTGGTGACTAATTTTCGCGTGCAATAGTTATAGAAGGATCGGGTTCTTCTATGAGTTCCAACTCCTACATTTTGTGGAATAATAATTGTAGAAAATAAAGAACACAACCATTTTACGTGAAAAACACCTGGCTCAAAAGGTGAAAAAATCACGACCTACTTTCGAGTAGGATTTTCCCAAACTTTTCACCAAATCAATGAGCCAAACAACATTTACAAAATAAACTCTTTTGTAAACTTAAGGATTAACTCTAACCCTTTGTGGAAAACTAGCCTCTAGCTATTTGCGACAACCTTCAATTTAACTCTAACTTGAATACTCAGTACCTATTACAAATGCTTCTAGATAAAGCTGAAAGATACACTTTGTAATCACCTACTACAAATAAACTAGACTAAAAGACAACAGATAGAACTGGTTCTTCTAGCTGGTTCAAGTAGCTTCAGAATTGCACTCTCCAATTTAGCTTGAACTGCTTGCAAAATTTCTTTATGAATTTTGCTCTCAATTCTTGATAAATTTCTTTTTTGTGCGTCACTTTACAATAAGAACATTCTTCAATATATAGGAGTTAGAAGATAAGGAATTAACTAGAATCCTAATGCAACTCTTCCTTGGTGGAAGAGTTCTAGTCAAACTCAATTCCTCAAATCCTTCCTTATCTTAGATTTTGTTCTTATTGAGTAAGGAGTCCTTATCCTTATCATTTTGCAATCTTTTCGATCAGGAGATATCTCTTATTTCCCAGATTTCGTTTATCTCATGCATGTGCACCTCACATGACTTTAACTCTGCATGTGTCTATGTTTCCAGTGATGGACCTGGTTCATCTCTGAGTTCCTTTGTCAATCTTCAAAACTATTCTCTTTCTATGCCAGGTTCATCTGCTTGCTTTCCAAGATTCACTAGTCCTTCAACGGCTTCTGATGATCCACTTCCCTATGCGTTCTTGCTACTTTCTTCCTCCTTCTCTGGCTCAGCTCCACAAATAGCCATTCTAATAGATTTAGAGGTGGGCGAAGAATCAACCACTTCTTTCCCCTTTCCTCTTCTCATTACTCTGTACTCCCTCACTCTCCTTTTCTTTTTCTATTTATTTTTACCTCCTCTCCTTCTTGTCTCAGGCATTTCCACATCTACTACAGACCCAACCAGTATGAACCTATTTTCTAAGTTTTCAACGACCTCAAAAGAAAGTTGTGGTACAAAAGTTACATGTTCAGAATCAGAAGACTCAGTTTCTTCCCCCTCAGTCGCCGACTTGAAAGAGTCATCGGAAATTTGGGAATGGTTCTTTAAGGGAGGGGATGGCTTGAATGAAATTTTAGTTTTGAATAGACGGTTAAGGCTTCCCTAGAATCGAAGTATTTTAATTTGGTGAGGATTCTTGTTGAAATAGAACTGGTTCAAAGTCAATTGGATAGGCTTTTGAAGATTTTGGGCTTGAGTAGGACTCTGCTCATGATTTAAATATTAGTTTTCAAATTGTGCAAACTGTAGAACACATACCTCGCTATTCAGATGAACCAACACTGATGAACCAGGTTGTTCACTAAGAATGCTCTTGATCATGTCTTAATTTTCCAAAATAGAGAAAATTTCATTAGAGATCAGTGAGTCATATTAACACATGGCACATGGGTATACTTTTTACAGAAAGAGATTGAGCAAATATTAATCAAGTTATTTACACAAACTCCAGATTTTTTAGCCAAAAATACATTTTTTCATTTTTTATTTCCTTTTATGTACAATCTGAACTGGTTCATTAGGTGATCTTAATAATCCTTAACTCTAACCTGTTCTTTTCAAAATGCTCTCTACTTAGTGCTTTAGTAAATATGTCAGCAATTTGTTTATTATTAGCACAGAATTCAATAGAGATCATTCCCTTCTCATAGTTGTCTCTTATGAAATGGTGTCTAACATCTATGTGCTTTGTTCTTTTATGATGAACGGGGGCGTCATACTAATAGCACTAGTGTTATCATATAAATAGGGATGCATCCAACCTCTACACCAAAATCCATCAATTGTTGTTTAATCCATAATAACTGAGCACAACATGAGGCTGCAGCCACATACTCAGTCTCAGCAATAGATAGAGCTAGTGAATTCTGTTTCTTAGTAGCCCAAGACACAAGACATGAGCCCAAAAAGTGTGCCATACCTGAGGTGCTCTTTCTATCTACCAAAAAGCCTGCATAGTCAGCATCGACAAGATCAAAATTACTACCTTTAGGATACCAAAGACAGAGGTCTGTCATGCCTTTAAGGTATCTAAAGATTCTCTTCACTTCAGTTAAGTGTGGTCCTTTGGATTAGCCTGAAATCTTGCACAAAGCCCTACACTGAAGACAATGTCAGGTCTAGTGGCAGTAAGATACAACAATGAACCAATCATTCCTCTATACAACTTTTGATCGACAGATGAACCAAGTTCATCTACATCTAGTTTTGTGGTTGTTGAAACAGGAGTGTCAATTTTCTTTGAGTCTTCCATTTTAAATCTTTTAAGCAATTCTTTCACATATTTTTGCTGATGGATCATAGTTCCATTTGAATTTTGTTTAATTTGTAATCCTAAAAAGAAGTTAAGTTCACCCATCATGCTCATTTCAAATTCACTCCCCATTAGTTTAGCAAATTCTTTACTTAGCTTTTCAGAAGTTTCCCCAAAGATTATGTCATCTACATATATCTGCACTACCAAGAGATTTTTACCTTTTTCCTTCAAGAATAAGGTGCTATCAGTTTTACCTCTCTTGTAGTCATGTTCCAGCAGGAATTTTGAAAGCCTTTCATACCATGCCCTTGGAGCTTGCTTGAGTCCATATAGTTCTTTGTCAAGCTTGTACACATGATCATGATTCTCCTTGTTTTCAAACCTTGGAGGCTGCTTTACAAACACTTCTTCCTTGAGATAGCCATTCAAGAAGGCACTCTTGACATCCATCTAGTGAAGGGTGAATTACATGTAGGCAACAAAGGCTATGAGGAGCCTAATTGCTTCTCAAAGTAAATGTGCGGGGGGATCTCCCGAGATAACGTCCCGTAGTCCCAAAGTAAATATGCAGGAACAACAAGAAGACGTTTAGAATTAGAGTGCAAAAATACAAGGCAATAAGTAATTCTAGTCTAACATGCTTCACGTAGTGCAATTAAGGCAATTTAAGCAAATAGGCAATTCAGGGCAACTAGGCATGATTTTCTAAGCTAACATAGACTATAGTTGCAATTAGAATAAAACAGGTAAGAAAGAAACTCAGGCTAAATATTTAAAGTAAAACCGGATTTTCAACAATTAGCACAAGTACGCGCTCGTCACCTCACGTACAGGGCATTTAGTTACCAAAAATCACATCCTAAGGGGTAAGGTCCCCCACACAAGGTTAGACAAGACACTTACCTCGAACCGGCTCAAAATCAACTCGAAACCACATGTTTTCCACGAGTATCCGATTTTAAATGACCTAAATCTATACAATTCAATTACATATTGTAAATAACATCTCATGCAACTGATTTTTACTGTTTAATTCAAGCTAAGGCGCGCAATTATATAAAATAACCAAAATGCCCCTGGGGCCCACGACTCGGAATCGGGTAAAAGTTATATTTTCCGGAAATCCATTCACTCACGAACTCATTTAACCAGAAACAATCGAAATCCGATGCCAAAAACCCCACAATTTTTCAGAATTTCGGATTAGGAAAATCTCATCCCTTTCCTATGGTTTTCCCCCATTTTTGATAATTAAACTAAAGAAAACAACGGAAATTAATGGTCTAACAATGAATTAGGATTAGGAAATGTTACCTATGATCCTTCTCTTCAAAACCCACAGAAAATCGCCAATCTTTGAGCCCTCACACGATTTTTAGAATTATGAACCAAACTCTTGGACTTTTTGGAATAAAACACACAGGGAAATCGCACCTGCGGACTCGATCACCGCACTTGCGGAAAAAGCATCGCAGCTTCGAAATTCACTTAAAATGCACTGGGGCCGCACCTGCGGTCGTTTGGTCGCGCCTACGGTCCCGTACCTGCGGTCGTTTGGTCGCGCCTACGGTCCTGCACCTGCAGAACCCAGGTCGCACCCGCGACCACTGGACCAAAATTCCCATATCACACCTGCGATCAAGGCCACTGCGCCTGCGAGTCCGCACCTGCGGAAAAACCCTCGCAGGTGCGAGGACACCAGAAGGTGCCTGGTTCAGAAGCAACAATTTTCCCAAACTTCACCCGTTAAGCATCCGAAACAACCCCGAGGCCCACGGGACCTCAACCAACACCACCAACCAACCCTAACACCTCATTTGAACTAGGTCAAGCCTTAAAAACATGTCTCATAATATCAAAATCATCGATTATGCAAAGATTCAAGCCTAGGAACTTAGGAAAATTCTAGAATTCACATCCGATGCCGAAACACGTCTAAACTTATCCGAATGACCTCAAATTTTGCACACACATCCCAAATGACATGACGGAACTACTGCAACTTCCGAAATTCCTTTCCGACCCTCGGAAAAAAAATTCACTATTGGACCAGAAACTCCAAAAATTCAAACTTTGGCATTTCAAGCCTAAATGAGCTACGGACTTCCAAAATACATTCCAAACGTGCTCCCAACCCCAAAATCACCTAACGGAGCTAACAGAACCATCAGATTTCCATTCCGAGGCCGTCTTCACACTGCTCCGACTACGGGAAACTTTCCAACACTTAAGCTCTCTTTTAGGGACTAAATGCCCCAAAACTCTCCGAAACTCAAAACCCAACGTCCCGGTAATTCAATTTAGCAGAAATAGACTTAGGGAAAACAGTTAGCAGGGGATTGGGATATTAAATCTTAAGAAGACCGGCCGGGTCGTCACAAAAACTTTGGTTCCCAGCTGAACTTAAAACTATGTGGAATACAAATAGGGTGAGGATCAAAAGAACTTATTGACAGAATGAGAAGTAAGCATTATATGAGTATAACTATTAAGTCTATATTATATGATTAGGTGAATAAATAAGGTAAATAGGGGGGGGGGGGGGGGTCCTATGGTTTTTAGCCTAAAGGATCACCCGCTGCAATAACGGGCACAAACTATCATCTCCTGCTACCCGATTACTATGTTTAAGTTGTTTACCTAAAGCGTTCTAATTCAATTCTAATTTGTACCTTATGTGTGCACTACCTGCCCCATGCCTACAGTCTAGGAGGCATTGAACCTCTATTTGGGTGGTTCTAGACTTTACTTAGGCTGCTCAAAATGATAAAACTGGGCGACATACAAAACATGTTTGACTTCAAGTAAGGACAATTAAGGGCTCAAGTTAGCCCCCACACATAAATAACAAATGCACGCAAAACAAGTTCTCACATTAGGAATTTAGACAGTCTCAGGACTGAGATAAAGTTATAGAACGTTAAGCCCTATAAACATGAATTATAGATGACCAAGGACTCAAATAGGCAGGCAGTTTAAGGCGCCACTTATAGACATGATTCATAAATAATTGAACGGTTGTTGCATGCTGATTATTAAAGAAATAAGTTATTAAACCTATTGACATGATTTCTAAGTGATTTTCGTAGTAGAGGACATTAAATAGATTGGAAAATGCTTAGAATTTCTCGTTCTTTATAACAGTGACGTGGTTGAACGATAAACAACATTTGAAGAGTTTAACATTAAAACGAGTGGTGATATCCTATAGGCAGGATTTCTAAAGATTGGTGATTGGAACTGATTTCCCATATTTAGTCCCTATAGACATGTTTTCTAGGTGAGAATCATGATAATAACCACAATTAACTAATTAAAATCCTATATGCATGATTTCCAATTCATTTGGAAGAAGGTATGCAAGTTGAAGGAGTATTTACTTCCTATAGGAAGGCTTTCTATAAACACGTAGCAGACATAGAAATAGATGAAGCATATGAACTCATGTTTAGTGGTAGACGAGTAGTGTGTGTGCGTGTGTGATTACTCTAATGACATGATTTCTAAGAGTGAAAGAAAAACTAAAAGGCATATATATATATATATATATATAACAGGTTGGATAAATAAATCATATGAATCCTATAATCATGCTGGCTACCCTTTCATGCAAATATTAAACAAAGTTTCCCCATTTTATTAATACCCCCAATAGTTTAGTACAAAGTTATCATAGACCCAGTAATACATATAATTACAAGGAATTATACAATAATAATGGATCTATAACAGGCCCAAAAGAAATACCCAACATGGCTTGGACCTTCAGCGAAACTCCTTTTTCACCAAATTAGCACTCCCCAATTAATAGGGAACTATATTTATTAGCACAACCCAGAAATTACCGAGAAAACCCAAGCCAAAACAAGCCAATCCAAATTGACCACAACACCAAACAATGAGTTACCCAGGAATCACTTTAAACAAAACAACTTGCACGATAGGATGAGGAAAAAATTGAGTGCCTGCGATAACTCATGCATCAGAAGTAAAGAGAGTGGCCAAAAAACCCCAAGCCTTAGTGTGTTAGAGTTCACAAGGGCCTCGGATGGACCCCGAGCAGTGCTCACACTAGGGAGGGAAATAGTAAGAGCCTTGGTGGCCTTGGATTTCAGCCGGCCAAGAATGCCAAACTTAGAATGATATAGATAGAAAATGAGATTGAGAGAACATGATTCGATGACAGAATTTGAAGAGATGGACTTGTATTTCTGAAGCAGGCAACAAAATTGCTCAAAAACAGAGAACATGCCAGTTAATAGGTTCGACAAAGCTTAGAGGACAAGTTCAACACTTAGCAAAATAACAGATTGGCAGACATGTATTGAAAGAGTCAAGGGAAAAATACGTTTGCAAGATTACAAGATAAACTAGGTTATCACTCTAAGGTGCATATTATCAAAATAAGTCTAAAAGGTTTAAAGCTTAAAGATCCTAGTTATGCTAAGGCTTCATCACAATATCACAAGATAACCATGTTAAAACTTATATCATGAAGCAAAATAATATCTGACATGGTGAGAAAACATAAATTGAGATAGCCATTGTAAAGGCCTCAAATAATCACTAAGGCTAACGAATTATGCAAACCAAAGACATGCTGAGGAAATAATTGACAGGGAAGAAAGTCATAGGTGATAACAAAGACCTTAACCTAGATTAGGACTCATTACAGATGTAAGTCAGCCATTAGAGGAACTCAGAACAGGGGGGAGGCAAGCTTATGGCAAGTAATAAATGTAGACATCAACACAATAGACTAGTACGAACTTAAGGGGGTCTAAATCATTCAAGCGAAGCATGTTCAAATAGCACATCTCAAAACTATCTTCTTTTGGGTAATACTAAAGAGGTTTGAACACAAGTGCATAAACTAAAAAAAGATTGCACACAGATGTAGCTCAGAATACATTAGTTAATCGAACTTAAGAGAGTCCAAATTATTCAAGTTAGGCATAAGCAAATAGATATTTCAGAATTGGAAATTTAGGTAAAATCAATGCTAAAGAGGTTCAGATCATGAAAGAAGTTCAATGCCAACAAATTCGCACTCAGAGATGGTCTAGAAAACATATTAGGTCACGAAATTTCAGAGGTGCAAATCATGAACATAGAAAAATGGAATTACAAAAGCTAAAAAACATACTAGTTATCAGTTGACAAATAGACAAACAAGGAAGAACGAATTCCACAATATTCTGAACACCAATAGAGGATAGTAGAGCCCAAGATCATAGTGCGTCATATTTCCAAAAGGCTTCGAGTGAACCCTGGGCAGTGCTCTCAACAAGAAAATTGAAAAAAGTCAAATTCCGGTGGCCTTGGCTTTCAGCTGGTCAAGAGACAAAGTAGAGAATGAGAGAATAATGAGAGAATAGAGTAACAACTTTGAGATTTTTAGTAAAACCAATGGTAAAAATCTCTCGAAAAAGTCTGTCCAAAAGGGGAATAGCGGAGGGGTTTATATAGTGTTGAAATTGAATGAACAAACAAGGAAAATAATCAATTAAACATAAATAAGGAAAGAAAATATCGCATGCAAACCAGAATCAATAGAGGAGATGTAGAATCGCAAACCCTAGTTGGGTCCGGTTGCTTGAGAGTCGAATGAAAGGTACAAATCACACCTTATTGAGCGTACATAGATGGAAAACTACCTAAGATCCAAAGATTCATGTCGTTCCAGTCCGATCTTTGAAGCGGTACTTGCCATAGCTAGGCAAGTACCTATGTGATACCATAAACAGACGATCAGTAACGAGAGAAAGCTAATAAGTAAGTAGATCACTGGTGGATTCCATTTCTAGGTCGGAATCGGAGAGGACCATGTGACAAATACAAGGGTTTGGAGAAGAGAGGGGAAGATTCGAGAGAGTATAGAGGCGACGAGTAGCAGGAGTGGTCTTTAAGGTTAGGGTTATGGGAATATAAGGAAGGTGGGGGGGGGGGGGGGGGGAATTATTATAGGTCATTGATCATTTGAGATCAACGACCAGGATTGAAATGGGAGTGGGGCGGGTTCAAAATGGGTCACGACCAGGTTTTTAAAAGGGTTGTTTGGTTTGGGCCGCTGAATGGTGTAATGGAGATGGGACAGCTGCTTTGGGCTTGTTCTTGGTCCGAAATTGGCTTAAAATTAGGTTAGGAGTTAAATACACAAAATTGTTTAAATAAAAATAATTAATAAATAATAAAACATTACTTATGCAATAAAATGACTGAAAATAATAACTTAAAATTTATAAAACATAAAAAATGCTATTGTAGCATGAATAATGTAATAACTGTAATTATGCATAACATATAGGCTATTATTGCAAAATTACATAAATAACTCAAATAATAGATATAATTACATGAAACAATGTAAAATATTTTAATACATGTATGTGAGTGTAAAATAACAAATTCGGATGATTACACTATTGCAAAATAATTTAAGAGAATAATTAGTAAATATTCAAGTAATCTAAATACAAGAAAATTAATTTTAAAGCTCTAAAAATTATAAAAATGCTTGTAAATTAAATAATGATGCAAAAATGACATTTTGAAAGTATATATACTTTTTAAAAAAATGTGAGAGTGAAATTGGGTATCAACATATATTATCTTTGCCATGGTGAGAAAGAGTGTAGAAGCACGAAAGGTGATTCCGTGCCAGGAGAGAGTTAAAGCACGAAGGATGATGCCGTACCAAAAGAGAGTTAAAGCACGAAGGGTTATTCCATGCCAATTTTATTATTTATTTATAAATTTATGGGAAGAATGACAGAAAGCATGAAAGGTGATGCCGTGCCATTTTCATATTATCAGCTGCTCATTTTATTGTTGATGAATTAATTGGCTGCTACGTGACACTTCTCCTGTTGAAAACTCTATATCATTCCCCTTCTCACGTTCCCTCCCAAATTTCTTAATTATTATTTGTTTTTTTATTGTTTCTTCGTAATTGAATATACTTGTACATGTTGTTTACGTATGTGTCTTCTCATAGCCTCGTCACTATTTCGTTGAGGTTAGACTCGACACTTACGAAGTACATAGGGCCGGTTGTACTCGTATTACACCCTGCATTTCTTGTGCAGATTTTAGAGTTTGTCCCAGCAGCATACCATAAACTTGCTTGGATTCAGCTATCAGAGGGGACTTGAGGTATAACTGCACAACATCTGCAGTTCTGAAGTCCCCTTCTATGTTATCTTAGATGTGAATTATCTTTCAAGCAACTTGATTTTTACTCAGACCTTTATTTGTATTATCCTAGTAGCTCATGCACTTGTGACACCCGATTTGGAGATGTATTTCGATGATTCGGTTGTTGTGTTCTTCCCCACTATATTTCAGTAATTGACTTCCGCTTAAATTGATCTGTTTAAAAATGGTTAAGATTTTTCTAACGTTGGCTTTCCTAGCAGGTAAAATGTTTGGTGCCATCACGGTCCCGAAGGTGGGAATTTTGGGTCGTGACAAGTTGGTATCGGAGCACTAGGTTACTTAGGTCTCACGAGTCACGAGCAAGCTTAGTAGAGTCTGAAGGATCTGTATGGAGACGTCTGTACTTATCTCTTAGAGGCTATGAAGTTTAGGAACAATATCACTTCTTTCTTATTCAGTCGTGCGAGTTTATTTTATCATTGATGATTGAACCATTCTATTCTTATTCTATCGCAGAAGGTGAGAACACGTAATACATCTACCGATGGACAAGGACTAGAGCCCCTAGTGGAAACTATGACCAGGGGTAGAGGACTAGGAAAAAGTAGAGGTAGAGCTCAGTATAGAGCTCGAGCAGCAGCACTGGTAATAGAACCCTAGGTGGATCTTCAGTAGGAGGTTCCAGTTCAGACTGTACCGGTTGGACCAGTTAAGGTCCCAGAAGGATTCGTAGCTACTCTAGTGCTTCAGGCGCTCTAGTACGTTTGGTGAGTCTAATGAAGGGCATGTCCCAGAATGGTACATTTACAATGGCACCAGCCGTCTCACAGGCTAGGGGAAGGAGCACAACTCCCACTATTCCCTCTCTGGAGCAGATGGTTCCCCAGTATCAAGCTCCAACAGCCCCGTCAGGTTGGGTAGTTCAACCAGTTGTTGCGGCATATGCCTGTGATAGCCCACCATGTCTTCTCAGGTATTGAGGTTGGACAAGTTTACTAAGCTCTTTCCAGTTCACTTTAATGGTACATCTTTTGAGGACCCGTAGGATTATCTTGACCAGTGGAATGAGGTGTTGCGGAACATGGGTATAGTTGAGACCAATAGGGTCGATTTTGCAGTATTTTAGATGACGGGTTCCGCCAAGAGGTGGTGGAGAGATTATATGTTGACCAGACCAGCTGGGTCTCCTGCATTGACTTGGGAGCAGTTCTCATGGCTATTTCTAGAGAAGTTCCTCCCTATGACATTGAGATGGGATTACCGTAGGTAATTTGAGCGTCTCCAGCTGGGCAGTATGACTGTTTCTCAGTATGAGACCTATTTTGTGGATCTATCCCGTCATGCTATTCTTTTACTTCCTACTGAGGGAGACAAAGTAAAGAGGATTATTGATGGACTCACTCACCCTATTAGTCTTCAGATGGCCAAGGAGAAAAAAGTGAGATTTCCTTTCAGGCAGCTGCTAATGTTCATAGGAGGATCGAGATGGTTCTTACACATGAAAGAGGGCAGGGGTATGATAAGAGGCCTTGCTAGTTTGGTGGGTTCAGTAGTGCCTCGTCTGGAGGCAGGGACATTTTTGTAGGGGTCATCCTCCCAGGCCGTTTCATTCAGCGCTCCAAGCATCCTACAGTGCACCACCAACACCTATTAGTGCAGCTCCGATCCACAGTTTTCAAGGTGGTTACCCAGGATGACAGGGACAGTTTCAGGGTCAGCAGTCACAACATCCAAGGTCCTATTATACTTGTGGTGATCCGCAACACATTGCTAAATTCTTCCCCAGGTCTCAGAGCAGCATGCATTAGTAAGGTTCTCGTGCTATGATTCCACCACCGATTGCTTCACCGCCCAGCCAACTAAAGGTAGGGGTCAGACAGCTAGAGGTGTAGGCCAGGCCATTAGAGGTGGAGGTCAGGCCATTATAGGTGGAGGTCACCCAGTTAGAGGCCGTCCAAGAGATGTAGTTCAGAATGGTGGGGCCCAACCCCTATTTTATTCTTTTCCAGCTAGACCTGAGATCGAGTCATCCGATGCCGTGATTACATGTATTGTTCAAGATTGCCATAGATATGTTTCGGTTTTAGTTGATCTAATATCTACTTATTCCTGTGTGTCCTCCTACTTTGCTTCATATTTGGTTGTGCCTATTGATTCTTTGAGTGCTTCTGTGCACGTGTCCACGTCGGTGGGGGATTCTACCACTGTAGATCATGTTTATCGTTCATGTGTGGTTACTATTGGGAGTCTTGAAACTGGCGTGGATCTTCTACTTCTTGATATGGTAGATTTTGATGTCATCTTGGGTATGAATTGGTTGTCACCTTATCATGCTATATTGGATTGTCACGCCAAAATGGTGACCTTAGCCATGCCAGGGTTCCCTCAATTAGAGTGGAAATGGATTCATGGCCATTCTACCAGTAGGGTTATCTGTTATGTGAAGGCTCGACGTATGGTCGAGAAGGGTTGTCTAGCTTATTTGGCTCATATTCATGATTCTAGTGCGGATGTTCCTTCTATGGATTCAGTCCCAGTTGTCCGTGAATTTCCAGATTTATTTCCTACAGATTAGCTCAGGATGCCACTTGACAGAGATGTTGACTTCTATATTGACTTGGCTCCGGGCACCTAACCCATTTCTATTCCACCATACAGTATGGCCCCATCGGAGCTAAAGGAATTGAAGGAGCAATTACAATACTTGGTTGATCAGGGATTCATTAGACCTAGAATCTCACCTTGGGGTGCACTAGTGTTGCTTGTAAAGAAGAAAGATGGTTCAGTGCAGATATGTATAGATTATCGGCAGTTGAACAAGGCTACTATCAGGAACAAATATCCGCTGCCAAGAATTTATGACTTATCCGATTAGCTTCAGGCTCCAAGGTGTTTTCAAAGATAGACTTGAGGTCTGGTTACCATCAGTTGAAGATTAGGGCATCCGATGTCCCCAAGACAGCTTTTCGGACTCGGTATGTGCATTACGAATTCCTAGTGATGTCATTTGGGCTGACAAATGCCCCAAAAACATTTATGGATTTGATGAATCGGGTGTTCAAGACCTAACTGGATTCATTTATGGTTGTATTCATTGATGACAGATTGATTTACTCCAGCAGTTAAGAGGAGCATGAGCGACATCTTCGGATTGTGCTTAAGACTTTGAAGAATAATCAGTTATATGCCAATTTTCAAAATGAGAGTTTTGGTTAAACCCAGTTGCCTTTTTGGGGCATGATGTATTGGAAGAAGGCATAAAAGTGGATCCGAAGAAGATTGAGGTAGTTCAAAACGGTCCTACTCCTACTTCAGTAACAGAGATATGGAGTTTCCTGGGTTTGGCAGGTTATTATCGCCGGTTTGTGGAGTGGTTTTCATCCATAGCATCCCTAGTGACCAAATTGACCCAGAAGGGTGCCCTATTCAGATGGTCAGACGATTGTGAGTTGAGCTTTCAGAAGCTCAAGACTGCTTTGACTACGACACCAGTGTTGGTATTGCCCATAGGTTCATGATCTTATACGGTGTATTGTGATGCATCTCGCATTGGTCTTGGTGCAATATTGATGCAAGATGGTAGGTGATTGCATATGCGTCACGATAGTTGGAGGTTCACGAGACGAATTATCATGTTCATGACTTAGAATTGGCAGCCATTGTTCATGCGCTGAAAATTTGGAGGCCTTAACTTTACGGTGTCTCATGTGAGGTATTTACTGATCATCGTAGCCTACAATATCTATTCAAACAAAAAGATCTCAATTTGAGGCAAGGAATATGGTTGGAGCTGGTGAAAGACTATGATATCACCATTTTGTATCACCCGGCCTATGTGGGGGCCGATGTTTTGAGTAGAAAGGTTGTGAGCATGGGCAGCCTTGCGTATATTCCGGTTGGCGAGAGGCTGTTAGCTTCAGATGTTCAGACTTTGGCCAATCAGTTCGCGCGGTTAGATATTTCAGAGCCCGGTCAAGTTCTAGCTTGCACAGTCGCTCAGTCTTCTTTGTATGAGTGCATCAGAGAGCGAAAGTTGGATGATCCTCATTTACTTGTCCTTAAGGAAACACTACGTCACGATGGTGCCAAACAAGTTGCTGTGGGGGAAGATGGAGTTCTGCAGATGAAGGGTCGTATCTGTGTCCCTAATATGGATGGGCTTCACGAATTAATTATGGAAGAGACCCAAAGTTCCATGTATTATATTCATCCAGGTGCTGCCAAAATGCATCCAGATTCGCGGCAACATTATTGGTGTAGGAGAATGAAGAAGGATATAGTTGCGTATGTAGCTTGGTTTCAAAATTTCCAGCAAGTCAACTACGAGCATCAGAGACCTGGTGGTTTGCTTCAGAAGTTAGAAATTCCTAAGTGGATGTGGGAGCGTATCAATATGGATTTTGTGGTTGGACTCCCATGGACTCAGAGATAGTTCGACGCAGTATGGGTCATTGTGGACAGGTTGACCAAGTCAGCGCATTTCATTCCAGTAGCAGTTACCTATTCTTCAGAGCGGTTAGCTAAAATTTACATTCGTGAGATTGTACGCCTTCACGGTGTGCCTGTGTCTATCATTTCTGATCGAGCTACACAGTTCACCTCGCACTTATGGAGAACTGTACAACGTGTGTTAGGCACGCAGGTTGGGTTGAGTACAACATTTCATCCACAAACAGATGGACGGTCAGAGAGCACCATTCAAATATTGGAAGATATGCTTCATGCTTGTATTATAGACTTTGGAGGCTCTTGGGATCAGTTCTTGCCACTTGAGGATTTTACCTATAATAACAGCTATCACTCGAGCATTCAGATGGCTCCATATCAAGAATTATACGGGAGGCGATGTCGTTCACCAGTTGGATGGTTTTCACTGGGAAAGGCTCGGTTGTTTGGTATAGATTTGGTACAAGATGCCTTGGATAAGGTCAACATTATTCAGGATCAACTTCACATAGCTCAATCTAGGCAAAAGAGTTATGCTGATCGTAAAATTCATGATATTGCATTCATGGTTGGAGAAAGAGTATCACTCCAGTTTTCACCTATGAAAAGGTGTAATGAGATTCGGAAAGAAGGGAAAGTTGAGCCCTAGGTATATTGGACCCTTTGAAATTCTTGAAAGGGTGGGTGAAGTAGCCTACATGCTTGCACTACCACCTAGTTTATCAGCAATTCATCCGGTGTTCCATGTGACTATGATCCAGAAATATCATGGCGATCCGTCCCATGTATTAGATTTAAGCTCAGTCCAATTGGACAAAGATTTGACTTATGAAGAGGAGCCAGTAGATATTCTAGCCTGGTAGTTCTGACAGTTGAGGTCTAAGCGTTATCCTTCAGTTCAAGTGGAATGGAGATGTCAGCCGGTAGAAACATCTACCTGGGAGTCTGAGTCGGACATGTGGAGTAGATTTCCACATCTTTTCACTAGCTCAGGTATTTTTCTAATTCCGTTCGATGACGAACGTTTGTTTTAGAGGTGGAGAATGTGATGACTCAAAATATCATATTTAATTTAAACATTCATTACTGTGTTCTAAGATATTGAAAATCACTATTCATCATTCCTCGACTTGCGTGCGCATTTCGTATATTTCTTCGAAAAGTTTTTATATGAAAAATTGACTAAAATGTGAAACAGAACATTAAAACTCAATTAAGTTCAATTTGGAAAATATTTTGAGAAAACGAACCCAGATCAGTATTTTGACAGTTGTGGTAGGTCCGTATTGTGATATGGGACTTCGGCGTATGCCCAGAATTTAATTTGGAGGTCCCTAGCTCAAGTTATGGCCATTTAACGGTAACTAGGAATTTAAAGGCTAAAGATTTCCAAAGCTTGACCAGGGATTTGACCTTTTGATACTGGGGTCGGAATCTGATTCTCGAAATTTGAATAGGTCCGTTATGTCATTTATGACCATTGTGCAAAATTTGAGGTCAATTGGACTTGATTTGATAGGTTTCGACATCAAATGTAGAAGTTGAAAAATTCTTAAAATCCTTATGATTCATGGTTTTAGCATTGTTTGATGTGATTTGAGGATTCGACTAAGTTCGTATGATATTTTAGGACTTGTTGGTGTATTTAGTTGAGGTCCCGGGGGCCTTGGGTGGATTCCGGATGGTTAACAGATCAAAATTTAGACTTAAGGAAAATCTACAATTTTGGCCCTCTGGTGTAATTGCACCTCCAGATTTTAGACCGCAGATGCGAGCCAGGCCTTGCAGAAGCGATCCAGGCCTAGAAGAAGTGAGCCAGGCCTCACAGGAGCGGATAGTCCGCAGAAGTGGATGGGGCGCCTCAGAAGTGCGACCGAAGAAGCGGCAAACGCATCGCCAATGCAGGAAAAGGGGAAGGGCGGCCTTGTGGCAGAAGTGGATGCTTCTTCGTAGAAGAGAGTCTGGACAAGCAGAATCTTGTCCACATAAGCGACCCCAATCTCTGCAAAAGCGGAACCGCAGATTCGGTTAAGTGTCCGCAGATGCGAAAAAGCCTGGACATAACCCATAAAATCGAAAGTCAACCATTTTTACTCATTTTTGAGTTTTGAGTCTCGGATTTAGGCAATTCCAAAGCAATTTTTCACGACATTGAATTGGGTAAGTGTTCTATAACAAAAAGTGATTATATTTCATAAATACATGTCTATATTCATCATTTATTTCGGATTTAGATGGAAGAAATTGGAGTTTTTGTGAAACTTTTCAAAGACGAAATTTAAGATTTGAAGGTCTATTTGACATCGGAATTTGATAACTTTTGTATGGTTGGACTTGTCTCGGAACGAGTGTTCGGATTTCATAAGATTTTCTGAGATTCGAGACATAGGCCCCACTGTTTATTTTTTAGTTGAATTTCGGATTTTAATCCGGAAAATTAGTAAATTCATATGGAATTAATTCATACAATTTGTATTGAGTATATTGAATTGTGTATGACTAGATTTGAGGATTTCAGACACGAATTCACGAGGCAAAGGTTTATTAGAATCTTGAGTTGGTTTCAAAGCGAGGTAAGTGTCGTGGTTAACCTTGATTTGAGGGAGTAGAACTTATTTGTCTACTTGCTACACGATTTTCTGTGCAGGTAAAACGTATATGTGAGGTGATGAGTACTTATGAATTGTGGTTGAGTCAAAGCATGTGGATGAAATTTGTTCATTGTGAATAATTGCCTATTTAATTAAGATATTCCTGCTTAAGCTATTATTTTTTTTATTTGATCATTTTCATGAGATTATTGCTAGTTTAGTTATTGTTGAATATTTTGGAAGGTGAAGTTGGTATTCTGGTATTGAATTGATTGATAATTATATATCATCGCCTTTAAATACTCTTCAGAATTTATATTATTATTTTCATGGTAAGGAAGAGTGTAAAAGCACGAAAGGAGATGCCGTGCCATTTATATTATTTATATTATCCTTGCCATGGTGAGAAGAGTGTAAAAGCACGAAGGGTGATGCCGTGCCATTTTCAAAGAGTGTAAAAGCACGAAGGGTGATGTCGTTCCAGAAGAGAGTTAAAGCACGACGGGTGATGCCGTTCCAAAAGAGAGTTAAATCACGCAGGATGACGCCGTGCGAATTTTATTAATTAATTATAAATTTATGGGAAGAATGAGAGAAAGCACGAAGGGTGATCCCGTGCCATTTTCATATTATCAGCTGCTCATTTTATTTTTTATGAATTAATTGGCTTCTACGTGATACTTCTTTGCGGAAAACTCTATGTCATTTCCCTTCGCATGTTCCCTCCTAAATTTATAAATTGTTATTTATTGTGTTATTGTTGCTTCTTATTTGTATATACTTGTACATGTTGTTTACATATGTGTCTTGTTATAGCCTCGTCACTACTTCGTCGAGGTTAGACTCGACACTTACGGAGTACATGGGGTTGGTTGTACTCATACAACACTCCGCACTTCTTGTGCAGATTTTGGAGTTTGTCCCAACAGCATACTAGAAACGAGAAAATTAACTAGCAGTTTATTATATTACAAATCTATAACTATGACATTTAGTATTATTCTAGTGTTTCTGGTCCTTATAATCACGTTGAAGTACTTATGTTCATCAAAATTACCACTCCCTCCAGGTCCTTTTTCATGGCCAGTTGTTGGAAACCTGTTCAACTAGGTGAAAAAGGACTTCCTCATATCGCTGTAGCAAAGCTAGCGCAATGTCACGGTCCTGATCTCATGTCCATGTGGTTTGGCAGTCAATTAATGGTGGTTGCCTCATCCCCTGCAACTGCTGCTGAAGTTCTTAAAACCGATGATCGTATTCTTGCTGACCGCTTTGTTTCTCGTCCCCTCTGAATCAAGGGGTCGTTGCTTCACAATTTGTCACCCACATTTTTAGAGGAGTGTGATTGATTATTATACAAGTATTCGGGCGATACTTAGGACAGAGCTTTTCTCTGCAAAAGCTTTGGAATCGCAGGTAAGTATGAGGGAGGAGAAAGTCATGGAGCTGATAAAATATCTGTCTAAAAAACAGGGCCAAGTGATTGAGATTAAGGACTTGTTTTTTGTGATAGCTTTAAACATAATGGGTAATTTGTTCTTTTCAATGGATTTAATTGAATTTGAAGGAAAGGGCCCTGGTGAAGGATTCAAGAAATATATAAACGAATACATAGATGTTTCTGCCATTCCGAAGCTAGTAGATTTGTATCCTATGTTGGGTTTGGATTTCCAAGGAGCATATAAGATGATTATATGTATTTTTCATAAAATTTCTGCTGTTTGGGCAGGCATTGTTCAGGACAAAAGATCAAATAGAGACACCCTGAAATAATTCGAGGGTTCACCAAACTATATAGAGAACCAGGTTCTCTATTAGTTTCCATAGATTACACAAACACAGCACAAAGTAAATAATACTGAAAGTTTTTACGTGGAAAATTCCCAGCTCACAGGATTAAAAACCACAACCTACCCTAGTAAGATTTCAACTTCACTACTGAGCAAAATGTTTAGATTACAACCTATTGTAACCTAGGAATTAACTCCTTAATCCCTCATTAACTTGTAACAACCCTATTACAAGACACTTTGTAATGCCTCTATTACAAAGACGTTATAACTTGACTTACTCTAGCCAAGACACAAATGCAGGGGTTTATGATTGACAAAGAGTTTCCTACACAATGCTTCTAAGTAAGCTAAGTAGGAATTAAAAATAAGAACGATGACAAAGTTACAACTCAACTAAGGACATACAATAACTTGATATGGGGAACTGGTGCATATCAGTGTTGTTCTTTGTTCTTGATGCACTTGAGAATCATTTGCTGGATGATCAATCACTATTGGAAGTGCTTGAGTAAATTCTCTAAGTGTTCAAGTGATGTTTTGTCATTGGTTTAATGTTAATATAACATTGATGACATCACTTGAATGATGCAAGCAACTTGGGGTACAAGATCCTTCTCAATGGAGTTGACTGCTACACTGTGCTGTGCTGTTGCGTGTGGAGGTAGTCACTTTCCGGCTGTTGGAGAGTTGACTTGTACGATCACCAGAGTAAATGAAGTCCATTTGTTCCCATTGTTGATTCTTTAACTTCTAAAAGACTGACGAACATTTCCAACTTAAGTCTGGTTATTTCCATATGCTTGAGAATGTGGACCAGATGTGTATCAGGTTCCTTATCTGGTTCTTGACACTAAGTTTGTTAGATCATCAAAACATAACACAAGGTGCTTATAACCTATCAATTTCCCCCTTTTTGATGATGACAAACTTATAATTGAATAATCCTATAAAGAGCCACAAAGAACCAGATAGTGAACCAGAAAAGCCACTGAGTTCCCCCTGAAACTGTATTCCCCCTCAATCAGTGCACATCATTTAATTCAATTATGCACATAATTATTGTTCCCCCTTTTGGCATCATAAAAAGAAAAAAACAAGTAAAAGCAAAAAAGAAGTCCAACATGGTTAACTCATGCCACTTGCGTGCACACAAACATGATAGAAAACAGAGACAAAATATCAATGGTATACACAACAAAAGGGGAAAAGTTTGCATTAACCAATTTGGTTTTTACAATGGGATCAGATTCAATGTTACCATCTACAATTCAAAACAAACAACAAAAACAAGTACCAGCCACAAAAAACATCATCAGAACCAGTCATAAGAGACGGACACTTAAAAAATTGACACTGGAAAGGACACTGTTTAAGGATCACTGGAGGAAGAGGGCTTAGAGGAGGGGGCAAGGGTTTTTAGGACTAGATCCATGCGAGCATTCGCGGATGTTTTCTCATTGAGCAGCATTTATTTCATGTCCTCCACTTGTTTCTTGAGATCAACATTCTCCTTAGTCAGATAAGAAACCTCTGAGCTGTGAGAACTACCGGAACCAGGTGCCTCTTGAAGCTGACTGAGTTGACCCTCAAGAATAATGTTCCTTTCCTTTAACTTCTTTATCTCCTCTGTAGCACTGTTCTGATCGTTGATCACTTGAGAGATGGTAGAAGTGCTTCCAACTCCTCTACCTTGTCAATATACTCACACTCTTCGATAGCGGTCTTGGAGAAAGTTTTCTTCTGAATGACCACTTTAGCTTGTCCCATAAGGACCTTGAAGAACTCAAAAACCTTGGTGAGAAGGAACCCATAAGGAAGCCCATGATTACCATCATTGAAGTCTGCCACTCTTTGCATATGCTCAATCATGATCCTAGGCAGATTAATGGTAGTGAATCCATCCAAGGCTTCCATGAGGACCATGTTAACTCTAGAGGTAATGGATCTCCTACCAGCAGGGGAAAACAACACTTTGTTTACCATCTCAAACAATAGCTGATATACGGGAATGAGAGACTTCTTATGCACCCATTCCCCCTGCTGGATTGCCTTGTCTTAACTATAGCATTTCTGAAACTGGAAGAGCATTCTCCTTGGACTGATGAAAACCCTTAATCAAGCACACCTAGAATTGACCCCAACAAAGCAGAGTCTATCAAAATGTCAACCCCATTCACTAGCACACAAATATGATCATCTTCAACCTTGAAGAAGTCGGCATAAAAGCTTCGCACTTCCTCCTCAAACACTTTTGGACCATCATTTGTAAACAAATGTGTCCTTTGTTGGAGGTCACAAATTTCAACCAATTGCCGCATCCCGACAAGCTCCACAATGTTAGTGGAAAATTTGTGGCCCCATAGTACCTTTTGATTCCTCAATTTTGCTTTCCCCAGAACTCTGGGACTCCTCAACCCTTGCTTTCTTGGAGAAACCAATTTAATCATCAACATCAAATTTTCTTTTCACAGACGTGCGAGTAGACTTTTCCCTTCTTAGTGGACTTTGCAGACATCGTTTTCTCAGACACATGTTTACCAGGATCTTCGACCAGTTTATTTCAAGATTTTCCACCACTTTATTCTACTATCTTGTCACCAGATTCTTCCATCAAATTTTCACTAGAGACAACCTTATCATTAGTGTTAGGACTGTCAACACTCACAGTAAGTTTTCTTTTTAGACTTAGAGAGAGTGTGCCTTTGTGAGCGCTTGTCAACCAAGGAACCATCTTCCTCGTCTACTTCCTTATCCACATTGACAACATGATTTTCCTTCTCATGTACAACCTTCTCATCCTTCACTAATTTCCTCCTCATTTGACTACCTGACTTTTCTTAAGGGCGGACTCAAGAGCCTCATTCTTTTGCAACTGTAGTGGGTCGCTTAGGAGTTGGCTCTGGAGTCTCAACTGGTTTACGCCTAGCCCAGATAAAGATATCAATAGCAATATCGTCTGAATCTTCTTCACTCTCTCCATTTTCTTCACCAGATACAGATCACATCTCAGGAACCGCCACAGACAGAGGCTCAACATAAAATGGGGAGAGGGAGCATGATAAATTTGACCTGAGGCTCTTGAGAGGCCCCTTGAGTTGGATCCTCCAGGAGGAATCACGTCCGTCATTAGGTACCCATGTAGTATTTTCATAAGCTGATTGTTCAACATGCACAAGATCTTTCGCTTCCACTACTGTATGAGGCTCTTCCCTTGAGGCTCAGACCCATCCACACCTCCCTCAACAATAACCCCTTCAGCCTCTATAGAGAGCATATTTTGTATTTCCTCTTTCTCTTGTGGTTCCCTGGAAAACTAAGAAGAAGGAGGAATGTTACCCGAGGACTCAAGATCAGTCTTTATTGAGTCAGCATTATCAGGACCAACAATTTGATTCGCACTTAAGTCTTCTTTCATAGAGAGACTAGAAACTTCCTGATTTTTCTATTCGTCAACTTTACCCTTTTCACCCAGTTTTTCCGGTGAGACAGGAGGAGAACTGTAGCCACAAACTTTTTAGGAGTCGAGTTTTGCGGCTCCGATGAGAAATAGAACTTGAGTGGGTAGGTGAGGAGACTGAGTGTGGGGGAGACTCTGCCCTAGGGTTTTGGCTGGTGATGGTGTCGGGTGAGGATTCTACTATTGGTGTTTCTACTGGTGAGGACTCAACGAGGGTGTTTCTTGGAACACTCGAGGTTTCCAGATTTTTAGCCATGGTAAGAAGTAATGAGTTGAAGAGGAGGGATTGGCAGTTTGAAGAGAAGAAGAAGAAAGAAAATTTTCAAGTTTGATGTGAGGATTTGTGACAGTGATGGATGTAATTAAGAGAGATGAGGGACCGTTTAGGAAAAGGCGGCTATTTTGGGAGTCGGGTCGCTCATAAACGGGTGGGAAATTTTGGTTCAAAAGACACAAAGGAAAGAAACTGACACACAGATGATGTGGCATTGCTTTTATCTGTTCAAAAATGTGCATGAGAGAACGGAGAAACTACTATCCTGTGTCAGGAGAACCAAGTTCCCTGACGGGTCTTGCACGTATAAGCTTAACCCTTTTTACCAGTGTGCACTGCATCAGCTGCTCTGTAATCATGATGAACGTCTACCTGTAATGATATAAAAATGAGTACGTATAAGCTTAACCCCTTTTTACCAGTGTGCACTGCATCAGCTGCTCTATAATCATCATGCATGTCTACCTGTAATGATATATAAATGAGTTAGACTTTGCCAAAAAACACTTTTAGCTAATTTTACCTGTACACTTCTTTCATAGCCAATCATTGAAGGACCAGGTTCTCAGGTGGGTTTTATCAACCCTAGTGCCAGGAGGTTTCTTTCAAAATGTTCCCTGCTCAAGGCTTTGGTTAAAATGTTTGCAATCTAATCTTCAGTGCTACAAAACTTCATACAAATAAGCCTCTTTTCAACATTGTCTCTGAGAAAATGATGACACACATAAATGTGCTTGGTCCTCTTATGTTTGATTGGATTTTTGGACATGTTGAGTGCACTTGTATTGTCGCATATGAGGGGCACACAATCAGAGAATACTCTAAAATCTTCCAACTGTTGTTTGATCCACAGGAATTGAGCATAACAGGAGGCAACTGCTACATATTCTGCTTTAGCAGTTGAGAGAGCCACCGAGTTTTGCTTCCTTGTACCCCAAGAGATTAGACAGGGACCTAGAAAATGTGCCATTCTAGACGTGATTTTCTTGTCCACCAGATATCCTGCGTAATCAGCATCAGCGTATCCAACAAAATCAAAGTTGTCTGCTGTGGGATAATAGAGAACCAGGTCCTGTGTTCCCTTGAGATATCTCAATATTCTTTTGGCAGCCTTTAGATGAGATTCTTTTGGATTGGATTGAAACCTTGCATAGAGACCCACGTTGAACACAATGTCTAATCTGGTTGTAGTAAGTTACAAGGGTGACCCTATGATGCCTCTATACATGGTTTGGTTTATAGGGGAACCAGGTCCATCCATGTCTAGACGCGTAGTTGTGGAAATAGGTGTGCCAATTACTTTTGATTCTTCCATGTCGAATCTTTTCATAAGCTCTTTGATGTGCTTCTGCTGACTTATCAGTGTTCCCTTTTGAGATTGATTCACTTGAAGTCGCATGAAGAAATTTAATTCTAACATCATGCTCATCTCAAAATCATCCCCATGAGTTTTGCAAATTCTTCACATAGAGAGTCGATTGTGGCCCAAAGATGATATCATCAACATATACTTGCACAATGAGTAAGTTCCTCCCTCGTTTCTTCAGAAAAATTGTGTTTTCAATTTTCCCTCTTGTAAAACCATTTTCTAGAAGGAATTTTGACAACCTTTCATACCAAGCCCGGGGAGACTGCTTTAGCCCATACAACGCTTTGTCCAGTTTGTGCACATGCTCAGGATGTTCGTGAAACTCAAATCTAGGAGGCTTCTTGAAATAAACTTCTTATTTTAGGAAGCCATTCAAAAATGCATTTTTGACATCTATTTGGAACAATGTGAACACCATATGGGATGCAAAAATAATAAGAATTCTGATAGCTTCCATTCGAGCAACTGGAACAAATATTTCATCATAATCAATCCCTTATTCCTGATTTAGCCTTGAACTACAAGCCTTGCCTTGTTTCTTGTTGTATTTTCAAACTCATCAAGTTTGTTCCTAAATACCCACCTGGTCCCTATAATGGTTCAATCTGCAGGTCGAGGAACCAGGTGCCATACCTTGTTTCTTTTAAATTGATGCAGCTCCTCTTGCATTGCTGTGATCCAGTCTGCACACTTCAATGCTTCTTTGATATGTTTGGGCTCTATTTAGGAAAGAAAGGGTGAGAAGGCAAGTGAATTTCTGGTTTTTGATTTGGTTTGCACTCCTGAGTCAAGATGGGTGATTATATTGTCAAGAGGATGTCAGATTTTTTGGTTCCAATTTGGTACCTGAACCTCATTGGTAGAGGACCCAAGTATGTCTGACTGAGGTTCTTGACCGCTTCTTATTTCAACAAGTGGACTTTCCTTGGACTACATCGATAATTCTGCTTTTAGCTTCAGTTGTTGAGAACATGGGACCAGGTTCCTCTCCAATAGATGGAGATGTACTTGCATCATCTTAACTGGATTCCTTGACATGACTCATCATGTCTGCTTTTCCATTTTCCATGTCAATAACTACACATAGAATAGATAAAGGTTCTCCATCTTGATCAACATGCTTGTCCTTCTCACATGAGAGGTGAGATTCATCAAAGATCACGTGTACACTCTCCTCAATACATTAAGTTCTTTTGTTGTATACTTTGTAAGCTTTGCTTTGGAATAAGTATCCCAAGAAGATTCCTTCATCACTTTTGGAATCAAATTTTCCCAGCGCTTCCTTGCCATTTTTAAGAACATAACAGTTGCAACCAAATGTCCTCAACTGTGTCAACTTGGGCTTTCTTCCATTCAACAACTCATAAGGTGTGTTATTTAGGAGGGACCTGATCATGCACCTGTTTATCAAGTAGCATGCAATGTTGATTGCTTCTCCCCAGAAATATTTTGCAATGACGCTCTCAATTAGCATTGTCCTTTCCATGTCTTCAAAAGTCATGTTCTTCCTTTCTGCAAAACCATTTTGTTGTGGTGTTCTTGGAGATGAGAAGTTATGAGTAATGTCATTTTGACACAAAATTCATCAAATGGGTGTCATCATCAAACTCTGTCCCATGGTCTGATCTGATGCAAGCTACATTTGTTCCTATCTTCACTTGGATCTTCTTGAAAAAAGCAACAAATACTTGGGGAAGCTTTCATCCTTGGTTCTGAGAAACAAGGTCCAAGTGAATCTGGAGTAGTCGTCCACTATTACAAAAATATATATTTTTCCTCATCTGCTTGGCACCCTCATAGGTCCACATAGATAAATATGAAGAAGTTCAAGTGGCCTTGTGGTGCTGACTTCCTTTTTGATCCTTGAATGAGGATCTGACATGGTTTCCTTTTCCCTTTTGAAATGCTTCCCTTTGGCACACACATCACACACCAGTAAGGAAAATCTTGCATGCCCCAGTCTTCTGTGACACAATTCAGCATCATCATTAACAACTCTTAGACAACTGAGATCACCACTCTACGAGGACTCAAAATCGAAAACATAAATGTTCTTGTATCTCTTGGCCACTGACACCACTTCACCAATCACAAGATTGGTGACTGTGCATATCTTTGACAGAAATTCCATCTTGTTTCCCTTGTCACATATCTGAGAGACACTCAACAGACTATAATTCAAACAATTGACATAGTATACATTCTCAATTGAGTGATTGAATGACTTGCCATTCCTTCCAACTACCAAAATGTATCCTTTTTTTGCCATTTCCAAGGGATACACTCCCTCATTGCAGGGATTTTAGTGAAAGGAAATCAATTGTGTTTCCAGTCTTGTGCTTTGAGAAACCACTATCCATGTACCATTGTTGGTTGCCTCCCTTCACTACTCCCTGCACAAGAAATTCAAGGGTTAGATTTAGGAACCCAAACAAGTTTGGGCCCCTTGTATTGATGTAAAGGATGAATGCGTGTTCTTTTAGTTCAGGCAAACATCATGAATTTTTATATGAGGGACCAGGTTCTCTAGCAGTAGTTACATACTTAGCAAAAACATTGTTTTTCTGTTGAGACTGAACCCTAGCCTTGCAGTTTTCCTTAAGGTTCCCATTGTTACCACAGTGAGTACAAAGCCAATTATCGGGTACAAAAACATACTTGCTATGACGGTTGTAGGGAGTCTTTTCCCTTTAAAACCCGATTCCCTCTTTGTTCCCCCCATTATTAATGTACATGTCAGTGATAACATAAGAGGACCAGGTCCATTTAAGTTTCTTTTCAAGATCACTCTTGACTCTTCCTAGTTCTTCCTGAAGTTGTTTGTTCTTTTCAAGTTCAACACACAATCTAGAATTCAGTGTATGCATCTCATCTTGTAGACTAAGATGTGCTTCATCAGCAACATCCTTACCTTTGTGAAGAGTCTCATGCCTATGCTCTCCTTTTAGTGCCTTAAGTGTGTCATTCAGATCCACTACAATAGCTAGCAGGTCATCTCTTTCGATCTCAGCATTAACAACTCTTTTGGTTAAGATATCTTTTTCCTTTTCAACACTCTTAATGGTTTCCTTCAAATCAACTACCACCACTACTAGATCATCTCTCTAAAGTTCTAAATTAGTAACTTTTTCAATTAAGACCTCTTTCTATTTCTTAGTACACTCAATTGTTTCTTTTAAATCAACCACAACACCAACTAGATCATCTCTTACATGTTTTACGTTAGTGATTTTCTTAGTTAGGGCATCCTTTTCTTCTTTCAAACTCTCAATAGTTTCTTCAAATCTACCACAACTACTACTGGGTCATCTTTAGATTGTTCTTCTTCTCCTAATTTCCTAGTTAGAACATTTTTATCATTTACAAGACTGTGGTATGCATCTATTAAAACATTTTCCAAAAACATAAGTTTTTTTAGGAGAGTAAGATTTCAGATTTCTCTTAACATCCAAAAAATTTACATCATCATCGTCGTTTGTCATATTCATCATCAGCCGAGCCATTAAGGAAAAAATGGAATTGTACTCAGTTGCTTCACTTTCTACTACCATCATTGAACTGTCACCATGATCATTTCCTTCTTCAGATTTGTTGGAGGAGTCTCCCTTTGCAGCAAGAGCTTGTTTCACAACATTGTCAGCGACATTCTTTCTCTTGAAGCGTTTATCAGGAACCGGGTTCCTCTTGGCCGCTTTGTCTGTGTAGTGCTTGAATTGATCATGCTTTAGGAGGGGATAGTCCTTGATGAAGTGTCCTGGCTTGCCATACTTATGACAGAGGGTATAATTTTTTTGGCTTGCTAGAAGTTCCCCTTTTTAGAATGCCTCTATTTCTACGAACCATTTTCTGAAATCTTCTTGTCAAGTAAGTCATATCACCATCCGCACCACTTGAATCATTACTGTCTATCTTGAGGACCAGGTTCTTCTCTCTTTTGGGATCTCTTCTTTCATTGTCCTTCTTTTTAGTTCTTCTCTCTTTTGGGATATATTCTTTCATTGTCCTTCTTTTTCTTCATTTCATATGTTTTCAGATTGCCAACGAGTTCAGCTTCTGCAAGTCCTTCGCCTTTGTAATGGCGTTCACTTTACTTTCCCAGGAGCTGGATAGTACACTAAGGATTTTCCTGACAAGCTTGTTTCTTGGAATAATTTCACCAATAGAGTGAAGCTCATTAATGATAGAGGTGAATAGGGTATGCATATCTTGGATGGACTCATCATCTTTCATCTTGAAGAGCTCGTATTCAGTTGTGAGAATATCGATCTTGGATTGCTTGACCTGTGTTGTTCCTTCGTGAGTTGTCTGGAGAGCTTCCCAGATTTCCTTGGCTGACTGACATGCCGATATCTTGTTGTATTCATCAGGGCCAATACCACAGACAAGGATTTTATTTGCACGAAAATTCTTCTCAATGTCTTTCCGGTCGGTATCAATGAATTCTTTTCTTGTTTTAGGAATAGTTACAGTAGGGTCACCACTGGTATTAGTGAGAACAAAAGGTCCATCACACATGGTGTCCTAGAGCTCAAAAGCTTCAACCATGATGGAATCTTGCATCCTAGTCTTCCACCATCCATAATACTTGCCATTGAACCTTGGTGGCCTATAGGTAGACTGACCGTCTTCAAAGTTTGGTGGAGCAGCCATAAGGATCCTTTCTAGGTGTTAGCCTGATAGAAAGATCCTGCTCTGAAAAAATTGATAGAATTCGAGGGTGAACCAAACTATATAGAGAACCAGGTTCTCTATTAGTTTCCACAGATTCACAAACACAACAAAAAGTAAAACACTGAGAGTTTTTACGTTAAGAATTCCCAGCTCACGGGATTAAAAAGCACGTCCTACCCTTGTAGGATTTCAACTTAACTACTGAGCAAAAAGTTTAGATTACAACCTATTATAACCTAGAAATTAACTCCCTAATCCATCACTAACTTGTAACAACCCTATTACAAGCCACTTTGTAAAACCTCTATTACAAAGACTTTACAACTTGACTAACTCTAGCCAAGACACAAACGTAGTAGTTTATGATTTACAAAGAATTTCCTACACAATGCTTCTACGTAAGCTAAGTAGGAATTACAAATAAGAACGTTGACAAATGTAGAAATCAACTAAGGACATACAATAGCTTGATATGGGGAACTGGTCCATATGAGTGTTGTTCTTTGTTCTTGATGCACTTGAGAGTCATTTGCTGGATGATAAAGCACTTTTGAAAGTGCTTGAGTAAATTCTTTAAGTGTTCAAGTGATGTTTTGTCATTGGTTTAATGTTAATATAATATTGATGACATCACTTGAATTATGCAAGCAACTTCAGTACAAGATCCTTCCCAATTGAGTTGACTATTGCACTGTGTTGTTCTATTGTGTGTGCAGGCAGTCACTTTCTAGTTGTTGGAGAGTTGACTGGTATGATCACTAGGGGAACTGAAGTCCATCTGTTCCCCTTGTTGATTCTTTAACTTCTAAAATACTGACGGACATCTCCAACTTAAGTCTGGTTATTTCCATATGCTTGAGAATATGGACCATATATGTAGCAGGTTACTTATCTGGTGCTTGACATTAAGTTTGTTAGATCATCGAAACATAACACAAGGTACTTATAACAAATCACAAACAATTACCTTCTCTAGTAGGTGCTAATGATTTTACAGATGTTTCTCTTAAAAATGGTTACACGGATATACAAATCAATGCATTGCTTGTGGTACGTTTGATATCTTTCCTCTTCACCTATTTCATATATACGCACTTAATGTACTTAACAAAACTTTATATATGTTAAGAATGTACATAGTATTTTCTTTTAGGAACTATCTGGAGTTGGTATAAGAACTTCAGTCGATACAAGTGAGTGGGTGCTTGTAGAAATAAGACTCTTTCTGCCATCTGTTTAAAAGTCTTTCTTGTTCCATAAATTAACCCAAACTTCAAATACATATCCATAGAAGAATTACATATCTACTTTAATACTTGAATAAAATCCCACCCCCGATCCCCATACTGATTCACATCCCAACTTCGAGCACTTAAGGAACACGAACACAATCATCAATTGAAATGTTGCTCTTCCTCATATCAACCAACAAGCTAAGCGCATCAAGGGGGATCCCATCAATGTTTTCCAGTTGAAAATGTCTTTGTATGAGAGCGAAATTCTATCAAACACCTTGCATGCAGAGAGAACATACCCACGTGCCACATACATGTGAAGAATAGCATTACAAATACATGTGGTTGGAAGGATTCGAGTCTTGTGGTGACAACGGAAGCGTGTAGATTTTGTCCCACATCCAAAGTAAGATATCGAGTGCAAGTTGTGAAAAGGATCCGATAGTGGCGAGCCAACAATAAGGGAGTACACTCGGTTCGCCATATCGTGAGAAAGCTAGTATACTTGTTTAAAAAATGGATCTAAATTTAGCATACAGTATAATAGGAATATGATGTTATGGCCAGGGTTCGATTAAGAAAGAGGGAAATATTAAATGGGACAGCGTTTATCAGTTATTAACTACCAACTTAACAAAATTTTGGGACTAACTTTTGGTAAGTTAATGATTGTTCGACAAAAAAATATAGATCTTAGTTCAAATAATTAAATCTATGTGAATAAGGTTTAATCTTAGTTAACAATAATATCCTTAGATAGGGTTAAAAATCAGTAAGTGTCGTGTGGATCTGGTAGGACGGTAGCAATAACTTGCGATAAATGTTCTAGAAATCAGAAGCAACAATATAACATTCAATAATAATGAATAGTGATAAGTGACATTTAAGTAAATAGGAGGAATGATTCACCCACTAAAGGATGGAATAGGTGGATGTTCCTCCTCACATTGATGAATAATAGACAAATCCTTAAATGTTCAGGTTATTCTCGAATCTGATGGAAAAGTATGGAAAAGAATCTTAGTGAAAAGGCGGCGTTTGTATCTTAGCAAGAGATAGAGACGAATCTTTTAGTCAAAGTGTGTTCTTTACAAATGAATATCACATGCCCCTCACATTGTCTTTTTTTCTATTTATGTGGAACATGTTCCTAAGAAACCCTAATAGTACAAGAACAGAGAATATCCACTAGAATATTCTCTTTAATATCCTATCTCGAAAACTAGCCGTTACAACTCTATCAATTGTATTCGACCTCGACCTCGTCCCTTGTTGGCACCTGGACTACGTCTTTTTTTGATAACGACCCTTGTTGACTACGAATCTTCTTGACTCTTCGACCATAGACTTTGCTGCTTCTTGGGCCATCTTGACAAATGAAGACTTGGGAATTCTTTCCCTAGTATTGTCATGGCTTAAATATTCCAAAGATAGATTTTGACCCATATAATTAATCCTTCTGCTTATTGAGGCCGACTTCAATCATGTTCGATGAGCAAACTTTGTTCGTCGTGGTCGAAAAATCGAGCAAGTTGTGCGGGTCGTAGGGGTTACGGCGAGCTAGAAACATGGCCCTACATGTGCCACTTATTTCAAACGCTTCAATTTTCTTAGTCGATTTGTTGGAGTAATGTTGTCGACGAATTAGGGTGATGTCATGCATCATTATGGAGAATATTCTCGATGCTTTGCTTTGTTTCACCTGTGATCCTTGATTGAACTTGCCTCTTCGGTTCCGCTGCCACCGACTTTCGTTCTAGATCCAAGATGATTTTGAGGTTTCAAGTCTTCGATATCAAAAACCTTCATTATTATCTTGCTCTAAACCTCTTCTTTCTGTTCTAGTAACTTGCACTCATTCTCAGTTCTCCACTATTCGATACCTCTTTTAAATCATGTCTATTATGCCTTTCGAGTCTAGTGAGGAGAGTGAAGCGATCCCTTTGGAGACGTTGTTTCCTCCTCACGAGGAAAATGTTCCTGTTGTTGTCGATGATGGAATTTTCCCATTTGTGGAGGAGATAGTTCCTCGCAACCCTAAGACTAGGTCTGACTTCTCTAAATTACCAGATACTGACACTAGAGCCTTTCGGTCTGTGATGACGGAGAAAGAATTAGGAGAACTTAAGGCTAACTTCGGCCTTCTCGACCACGTCAGATTAATTCTGGCCGGATGGGATACTGTGCAGGTCCACCATCCTGGGTACTACGCCATCTACACCTATCCCTTGCAAGTCGGCTACACTTTCCCTCTTCTTTTGTTGGCAGAGGAATTCAGTTGTTATTATGGAGTTTTCCCATCTCAGTTTGCGCTGTATATCTACAAGCTTATAATGCTGCTTACCAAGTTTATCGAGCTGGTCGAGGTCAAACTGACTCTTCATCCTTTAATACATCTTTTTTCTACCAACATTTATAGAGGCACAATGCTAAAAATATTCCACCGAGGGAGTAAGTGCCTAGTGGTGAAGATGAATGACAAAGCTAACCGCCAATTTTGGTTCAACTTCTTCATCAAAACTGAGGATGTGGTGGCCAACGTCGATGGTTTCCCTGAGACTTGAAATTATACTCGTAAGTACCTAATTTCCTTGCATGTAGGTACTCTATTTCTTATGTTGGTTGTGGACTTTTACCTCTTGTACTTTTATCATGCAAGACCTCGCCTCCTCCGTTGGTTGAGGACATTTTTGATAGTGTGGTCGGATTTCTTTAAGAGGTTTGGGCCTGCTCTCCCTTTGACCGATAAGTGTTTTTTTGTCATTGAGGCCCTAGTTCCTTTTATTTTTGCTTACCTTTTTTGATCATTTCCTTGTCTTTTGTTTTTCTTAGTTTAGGTTAGGGGATCTTCGAGGAGGTTGAGAGCTCCCGCGCCCTTGTTATGAAAGAGGAAAGCTACTGCGTCCTTGACACATGTCCCTTCTTCGGATGTGGCTACTTCTGTATGTGCCCCGATATTTTCTTTAACAGCGACTGCTTCTGTTCATGCCCTGGTCCCTCCAGTGGCTATCCCTTCTTCGGCTGTAGAGGCTTCGACCATAGAAACCTCGGCCTCTCCATTATACCGCCTTATTGATGAGGACGAGGGGACTTTTCCTGGCGATGGTGATTTAATGTCTCGTAAGAGGAGGGTTGTAGAAATCATGAAGGAGAGGTCGATTTCTACCGATGTGGGAGACCGCGGTTTCGTCATTCAGGAAACGACCACGGTGCATATTAGGGAAAGCTCGGAGGCTAGTCCCGAAACCATTCGTTTGGAGGATCCATATGTTCAACCTGAGGGGGCTGTGGTCGAAAGCGTGGTAAGCGACGACTCTATGCTTCCAAGACACAAAAGGCCTCATATTCCGGTGTTGCGGCAGATTCACCTCCTTTGATTGTATATAAGTAAGGTTGTTGCTAAAGAGGATGTTGGATATAATTACGACATGGATGTGGAAAAGCTGAGGATGATCGACAAGGGGCTTGCTCAACTCAAAGTGAGGTTGGAGGGGGGGTTTGAGGACAATTATGATCCCAATGAACCGTCATCTTCTTGTGAATACTGAGAAAATTATCCCTTCCCTTGTCCCTTGTAGTTCTGAAGTGGAGGGTATGACCCTCAAGGATATGAACGACAACGGCCTATCTAACAATATTGTTGGCCTCGCCCTTTGGGTAAATACATTTGTTGTTAGTTATTTTTCGTTTGATTTTGTTTCTCCACTATCTCTAACTTCTTTTGTTCGTTTTGTAGAAGGTCATATAAGAAATTGAGAGTACTCATAAGGACCAGAGGTGCAAAGACATTTACGTGAAGTTACAGGATAAGTACTTCAGAGTTATTGAGAAGTACCGTGAGCTTCGACGTCAGCTTCGTGAGGGAGGCAGTTTGTGCCACCTAAGGGAGGATTTAAAGGTCTCAGACGAGGAGCTAGTGCGGATGGGGAGCAGTGCAGCGTTCTGGAGAGACGTTGAGGAGAAAAGAAGAAGATCTTGAGCTCAACGAGGGGGTCGAAGCCTAGTGTAGTGTTCTCCAAGCTCAGTTGGTTTCGTTACGTGCCCAACTTGAGGAGTGTCAATTCAAGGTGGAGGCTGTAAGAGGCAAGGTCACTCGATCTAAGGTTTAAGGAAGGCGGACTTTCTCAAGATGGTGATTCTGTAAGGCCCCGTAAAATGTTACCTTGAAGTCGGGTTTCGTGGTGCCGAGGTAGGCTACTGTGTTTGAAGATTTTAGGAAACGAGTCCTGGTACAAACTTTTTGGGTTGTGAATGCATAATGGAGTGGGTAGAAGAAATTGCAGAAAATGACGATTTTGTGGTCCATTATACTATAACAGATCTGTTTTGTTGACCACATAATGAATCAGAAGCAACTCAAATTTTGAAAACAATTTTAGCTGGCTACATAATGATTATGCTGGCCATATAATCATTCTACTATTGCAAAATTGCATTACGGAATTCACATACCATATTTTGGCCATTCTGTTGGCCACATATTGATTCTGCTACCCACGTAACGATTCTACAACCACATAATATCACCATGTAATTGACTTCGGGGGTAATTTTTTGAAATTTTCTTATCCGATCCTATTTTGATATAAGGCCTTAGGGGGTATTTTACTAGATAAAATCTGATATTTAAGAGAGAGGAGAGAGCTATTCTAGAGGGAGAAGGAAGGGAACCAATATCTCCATGCTTCAAATTCTTGCTCAAGCTTTGGATATTCATGGGATAAATCCACAGGATCTTCATCTAATAGGTAAGGTTCTACTCCCTAACCCTAAATTTTGGAATTTAGATTGAAAGTAGTCCTGAGAAGTATGATTCTTAGGTGTGGGGGTTGCTCTTTGTACATGAATGTAACCATAAGTATGGTAGGGAGGTTATTGAAGTAAAAGCAGTAAACTCGTGGTGTTGAATTTGTTGTGTGATGACGTCCAAATCCACTACTAAAAAGTAAATGGACACGACCGCATGCAATATAATTTACCCAACTATGAGTCGTGGTCGAATCCCACAGAGAACAATATGTATGCTATTAGGTGTGTAAGAGAATTATCACTTATTATTCTAAGACAAACACTTAGAAATGTTTTGAGAAAATATTTATGTCTAAATGCGATAATGAAAACTAAAGTAGAAAGCAAATAAAATTGTCAATTGCTACAAGCATGTATGCGTAGGGAATTACCCTCAAGTAATGATCCAATGTGTTTCACGATTTTACAAATATGAGAGAGTTTATGTTAATTATCCTCGGGTAATAATTCTATATTAGCTTCTTCCAAAGACTAATAAGACTTCCTAATTGAATTATCCTTAAAAAAATTAAGAGATTAAGCATACCCGAATATAGCTACAAGTAGTCAATCCTATCCCTAGGTAGAATCTATAAAGTGACGGTTAAACCACAAGTTCTTGTTAATTAATCTTTCCCAACCCTAAATTATCTTTTCCAAAATCAATTCGAAGTTAATGCGCGAATCCTAGGTTAGCTAATCCCTTTGGAAAAATTAAAGAACAAGAATAATTAAAGAAACAATAATTCACTTCATAATAAATAAAAATCATTCAATACATAAGCACAACAAGATATTTAATCGACACTTTAAATATGAATATTTCCATAAACAAGATTCAAGTGATTAAAAAAATACTACACACTTAAATATTCAATACAAAGCAAGGAAATGAAGAATTGAACATAAATGGATAAGAAATTCTCAACCAAAAGCTTCAAATCTTCAAGACCCAAGTGTGTGTGCAAGAACCCTAGCCTCCAAAACTTGTCTTCTCTAGTCTAGGAACTAAAAAATAAGCCAAAGATATTTTACAAATGAGCTAGGTCATGTATTAAATGGCTTGGGGGTCAAAAACGTGAAATTCCATAACTGCCCTGTTTTTTCGCCTAGTTGTTCTTCGCATTCGTGATGGCTTGTTTCCTTCAGCATCGCGTTCGCGTTTATACCTTCCCGTTGGCGAAGCTTTTCTTCCTCTAGCATCGCGTTCACGTATATCTCTTTGCGTTCGGGGTGGTTTGTGTCCTGATGTTTCGTGTTCGCTTCTAACCCTTCGCGTTTGCGAAGGGTAATTCACTAGGCAATACTTTTGTTTCCATTTTAGCTCCGTTTTGACTCGTTTTCACATGGTTTCTTCACCATCACTTGTTTATCACATATTACCTGTAAACTAGAAGTAAATGACATTAAAACACACAATTTTATCAATCAAACATAGCAAAAGTCTAAGATTAAAGATGAGATGAGTTGGTAAAATACCCACTAATCATTTTGGGGTGAAGGAAATCTTGTAGAAGAACCTTGTCATAAAATTTGCACACCTACTGTTTGATGAAATGCTTAAGTGAGGTGAACCCACGAATATCTTTCAAATTATGATTCACCTGTGTTATGTTTCTAAATAGATTGAAGTTGCCAGGATTTCTGGAACATTCTAGTTCCCGTAAGTTTGACGTATGGATGGCTCAAGTTTCTAATCCCCATGTTCTGATTCGTTCCCAATAAATTCGAATGCCCAAGTAAGCAAGTGCCGAGAATTATGCATTCAAAATGTGTTCCGAATGTTCCTATCACCCTACGTTATCCTTCGAGAATGTGTTCAAGAATGATATGTGTATCAAAATATTATGGCTTTGGGTCGTGTTTCAAATGAAAGTTTTGATGCCAAATTGTGGGGAAAAACTCAATGTGCTTAAGACCCTTAATTGCCCATGTGTGTGCCTAAAGTCTTGATTTGAAATGTCTTGTTTTGATAATCTATAAATATGCTTGAAAGTGAAAGAAGTGAGTTGGAGATATAAAGTATGGCTACCATGCCAAAAGTGAAATTTATACATGTGGCCAATGGTGCCAATGAAATGACATGATGTGACAAAGGTAAAAAAATGAGCCTTGATTCAACTGTTCCAAATTGACTTCGAAAATAGATTTGCCTAAAAGCTTATGTACTCTAGTCGTGACCAAAGGTTGTTGTTTTAATTAGTGCTATGCTTTGCAAGTATTTCCAGTGTGATTTGATTTCTTACATATTCATGAGTGAAATAGTGTATTTCCCTTTTGGGGAAAGCAATTCAAAAATAAACAGTGTATTACTCGTATATGATTTTAACGTGTGTTTCTATTGTTGGACAACTTGCCCTATTCTTTGGGAAGAAACCTTTGCGTTTAAAGTTTCCATTATTAATGAGTTTAAAGTCATGGTTCCAGAATACCATACGAATTGATGTTGAGATGATGATCCATGAAAGCAGAGAAATGAATGTGATTGTGTAAATAACATGCGTAGGGATTGTGATTGTGAATACACCTCCACCATCACATTGGGCTGAGGAGGCAGGGCCACTTTGTGTAGCGATTGTGATTGTTAATACACCTACACCTACATACATTGGGGTGAGGCGGCAGGGCCGGTTTGCTTAGGGATTGTGATTGTGAATACACTGCCACCCACATACATTAGGGTAAGGCGACAACGCCGCGTTGTGTAGGGATTGTGATTGTGAATACACTGCCACCCGCACACATTCGGTTGAGGTGATAGGGCCACTTTGTGTAGAGAATATGGTATTGAAATTACACTTCCATCCACACACATTGGGGTGAGGAGGCAGGGCCGCTTTGTGTAGAGAATGTGGTATTGAAATTACACCTCCACCCGCACAAATAGGGGTGAGGCGGCGGGGCCGCTTTGTGTAGAGGTTGTTAGAAGGTAGCTCCCAACCAAAAATCATATTAATATCATGTTTTATGTCACAACCACACATCCTAAACCGGACATGATGACGCCTATCATGGAACTAGGCTAGCCAATAATCCCATGTTTACGTTTTTTTTCAAAATTCCAATCAATTTTAAGAATTTCATAATACGGAGTTTACTAATATACATTAGGCCAATAAGCAATGCAACCAACCCCAAAACCCAGCGCCAACATGTCCTGAGCATATAAGAAAAATAAGCCAAGGTATACTATCATAATACAAAACCTCCGAATAAATAGCTAGATACAACAAGAAGGGAAAACCGAGATGTTGCGGATGCTGAACAACGACCTCTATATCCCGCGCTCCGGCTCCGCACGGATGAGATAGCTAATGCTCGGTATCTGACTTGAATCTGCACACAGGGGTGCATGGAGTAATGTGAGTATGCCAACCCAGTAGTAACAAAAATAAATCAAGTCTAAGCGGCAAGGAAACACATAAAAACCAATGTCATCAATTCACAATATGCACAAACTTACTTTGCAACAATATAAACATAGATATATGAAACGTCATGCCTTAAAACCAACTTCAGAAAAGTCCTTTGAAGAATGTATATAACGACTTCAAACCGAAAGATTTAATATGAAAATGAAATGAATCATATAGAGGTCCCTCGGGTAAAACATATTTCATAAGTTCAGAGTGAAAGTGGTAAAATCATAAGTGGCCCCTCGGGAAAAACATATATCATAATCAGCCCCTCGGGTATGCCTCACAATCACTCATAATCAGACACTCGGGCATACCTCACCATCACTCGTAATCACTCACCCAGCACCTCACAGTCACTCATGCCTCCCAATCACTCGTCACTCGGCACTCGGTGCGCTCATTGGGCGTATGTGCAGACTCCGAAGGGGCTCCTTCAGCCCAAACGCTAATATCTAGCCACCTCGTGGCGTATCATATCCTCACAATCAGTCCCTCGGCCTCATTCAGTAGAACATCTCAAAAAGCCCCTCGGGCGAATCAGTAAAACAGGGTACTCGACCCAAAACATCATTTTTAAATCTCAAAGTAGTGTAAATAAGGCTGAGTTTCTAAAACAGTAAGCACAACGTGAATGAGTGAAATCATCAATAAATACTAAGGAAAACAACAGTAAAAAGCCCGCAAGGGGTCTAAACATATCGGCACGAGGCCCCAAACACGGATTATAGCCCAAATATTTCAACAATCTTTAGAACATAATTTGACATAAGGTTTTAAGTAAAATACGCAACTCATTAGTTGTCACGGAGTGGACCTAGTCCCATCCAAAAATCAGTGCGCGCCACATACTCGTCATCCGACATGTGCGCTATTCTAAAATTAGTGAGAAATACGTAGTCCGAGGTTTCATATCCTCAGGACAAGATTTATAACCATTAATTACCTCTACCGGGCCATAACACTAGTCCGGCTATGCTCTTGCTCCTCAAATTGGCTCGCGATTGCTCCAAATCTAAACAAAACTAGTTTAACATCATTAATATATACTAAAGGAACACAACGCAATTGAAAACTATAAAATTATACAAGAATCTCGAAATTCAGGCAAACCCGAGCCCCGAGCCTACCTCTTGATTCGACAAATTTTACATCACTACAAACCTCGTCCTCCCACGATTCTACACATACCAAAAACACCATAATCGGACCATAATTGCCTACCCAAATTGCCAAAAGAATTTTCCAATCCTCCACCCATTTCTCCTAACAGTTTCCTACTTTAATCATTCAATTTACAAGCCTAATCAAAACAAAATAGCATAGAAACGACTTTAACAACCCGGGAACTTACCTTCACCGTAGAACCACAAATTTTCTCTTCAATTTGCCTTCAAAGAGCTCCAACCGCATGCAACAATAGTGAAATGAATAAATTTTCACGGAGGTCTCTTTTATACTGTTCTGCCCAGCAATTACGCACCTGTGGACACTTAATCGCACCTGCGGACCCTCACCTGCGCAATCCACTAATGGACCAATTCTCGCACATGCGGCCACTTCTCCGCACCTGCGTCTTCACAGGTGCGGCTATCTCTTCGCACCTGCGGATTTCCCCTGCCTAGCCTCCTTTTGCACCTGCGCATGGACTTTCGCACCTGTGACATCACACCTGCGGCTTTATCACGCTCAACTATGTCTTATAGAAAGACTAAACGGGCGTTGCAAATATAATCTGGAGTATTACGCCCAAAGTCGATCCCACAGGGAATTAACGTATCAATCAAGCCGTCAGAATACTAAACTTTTACTTAATCAACTTTGTCAAGAATTGTGAATAGCACTTGATAGTATTTTTACTACTTCTACTGAACAAAATTAATAAACTAAAGATTAACTAACAATGAGGTGTAAAAATTGTAATAAAGGTCTAAGATTATGGTTTCCCCCGTCGGTGAACTTCTTTCTTGGATACTTCCTATAGTTTGATTAGTTGTCTTTATTAATCATGAACACTCTAGCTACCATAAATCTCTCTCAAGTAATTATGATAATTTACTAGACGCACTCTCTCAAGTTACGCTAGCTAGATTTCATTATAGCTCACTTTAGATTGCACCCGATGTATCGTTATTTCTAATCAAACCTCTAAACCCTCGGTTATGACTTTCGTCTATACGCCGGGAGTGATGTTTTTCAAACAACTACCTAAATATGCACTCTCTCTCAAGTAGATACATAATAAATAGGAACAATTAATTGAGGATCCTTTCAATTAACTACAACAGGAACGTAGTTGAACAAATACAAATTAACAACCAACCAAAACTATATTAATATCACAATAAGTTCATCCCCCAACGGGTTCCACAAAACCTTAGATTAAATAAATTAGCTACTCATGCTCATTATAATCCAATCCAAAATAACTTGCATAATTAAATTACAAAGTAAGAAATAAAGGATGTAAAAATCAATGTTTTGATCTGCTGAGTAGTGTTCCTCAATCTCCTCTTGTCTATAATGGCAAAAGTCTTTCAAATTTGTATTTTTGGGTCTATTTATATGTTTTGGGACGAAAGCTAAACGTATAGGATACTTCTAGTCAAACCGGGAAACACTTACAGCCTTTAAAACTCGAACTGGGTTGGAACGAGGACCAGGCGTTACAGGCCAAACGCCTGGCCACACCTGGCATTAGAGCCCAAACTCCCCCCCAAACGCCTGGCCATACCAGGTGTTACAACCCAAACGCCCTGCTAACGCCTGGCATGACCAGGCTTTACAGCCCAAACGCCTGGCTATAGCCAGGTTCACTCCTTTTTGACTCTTGAGCGTATTTTTGATGTTTATGCATCCATTTAGCTCAGCTTCCATCTCCAATTCACCTACACATGAAATAGACTCCATTATGCTAAAACGAGGTGTATTTTTACCACTAACGCACATAAAATGTAAGGCATATAATGCATTAAACCATGAATTCTAGCCACACATCACCACCCCACACTTAAACATTTGCTCGTCCTCGAGCAATTAATCTACAGCCATGAACACAACTTATTAAGCAAATCCCTTAACGCGTTATACCAAGAATTTTTAAAATAGTTTAAGCACAAAGTTGTGACATCCTCGCCTCAATAATCGACTCACACATACCATTCTTTATTCACAATTCACTCACTACTCTAACATAGAGATCAACAACATTACCTTTCCCTCATGAATCATGTGCCCTCACCAAATCAAAGATCTAGTTCCACACACAATGAAATTAAAGAACACTTAAGAAATCAAGATAGAAAGGATTCCCTCACTCTCAGAAATAATATTCATATGCCACAAAAGATGCACCATAGGCTTGCCCGTAGTGTACTAATCTACTAATCGAGCTCATTCAGTCTAGGATCAAGTAGGACTTTATTTGGTTGTAATGTAGGCTGCGGGACGGGTAGGATACATTTAGATATAAGAGTGAATACACCTCCCTAAACACTTTAATACATATACTTTAATATTCAAACCCCATAATTATGTCACACCAAACTCCTCCTTTACATCAATAATACTACCCGATACTTCTTTAAACACAATTACATCAAGAGTCACCACTTGTCAAGGAATATATATTTTTCTTCACAACAATACAACTATTTTTTTTCTCTTTTTTTTTTTTTTGTTTTTTCCAAGTGACTCTTACTTTTTCAAAACAGTGCACTTTTCTCCTTATTTCAATTGTTCACCGCAACAGCCAACCTACCACCCCACACTTTAAATTTTCCATACTTCATCACATTTCCAGTTCTTACGAGAGGTGACAAGGTTCAATTATATGATCAATTCAAACATAGGGGTATGGCTTGTAATGTGGTTGCCAAAGAAACAGGATTATAGGCTCAACGGGGTTAACTACGATACATAACAATTAGGCGGGTAAAATATACATAGTTGGGTCAACAAAGAAACGCCTATATCACTTCCAAGACTGAACAAAACTACTATTTCACTTTGCACACACACGGGGCAAGTTCGATACATCATCAAATGCAATGCACAAAATAACATACAAACCTCACACACACGTGGCACATAACTCACTCAGAATTGGATCTTTCACGACACTCCAGTGAAAGCAGTTAAGCAAATTTAAGAATCCACGATTTAAGGTATTTGTCCTAGAGTCGGAAAATTGAGCCTAAGCGTCACAACAAAAGTATAGACTATTCTCAAGGCGTCACAAAGTTCCGAGATATTGCTGCGATTAATTTGTCAATCATGTGGTTCCTACTCCTAAAAATTAAAAACTACCTACACCTAGTTCAATTAAAAACTCATGGAAAAGAACCGCGGTCCAAAGAAAAACCAAGGGGGAATTACTACAGTACCTAAAACAAAAATCTTTTTGGCATTTTCTTTAGACTTACTTCCCTCAAGAGAACTGTCTAGGAGATCCATCGTCAAGAAGAGTCCACATATTTCTAATTTTTTTTTTCTTTCTATTTTGTTCTACCTAACATAAAAAGACTAACAGAAAAAGCTACAAAACTTACAAAAAATAAAAACTTACTAACAAGAAAAGCTAAAACTACTAACAAGAAAGCACACTAAACACAACAAACCCTAACAAATATGTACAACACCCCACACTTAAATCATGCAATGTCCTCAGTGCATCACATATAGACAAAACAATAAATAAAAGTAAGGTGCAAGAAACTCCCTGATCAAGAAGCGTCATCATCCTCTCCATTAGTCTTGCTTTCCATGCTCCTTCGAACAAATGTTTGAATCACTATATGCCTCAACTTTGAACTTATGAATTGGACCCCAAGTTTTGGTTCTGCTCTATGATCATGCTCCTAGTATGGTGGAACGAATCTGACTGGCCCAATAAAACAATGTAGTAATCTGCGCATCTTGGCCTTTCGATGAGATGTGTATTCCCGACTTTCTAGCAAGAAGAATTCCAGAATGTAGGCATCTTGTTCCTTATTCCTTGGCTCCTCAAGTGGTTCAGATGACTCTATTTTCATATCATTATCCAAACACAATGTGAAAAAAATGGTTGGAGTGTGTATCAATGCGATCAACATCCTCAACACTAATGACACTAGATTCAAAAAAATACGTATCATCAATGTCCTTGGTTATCTCTAGTATCTTTTCTACCACATTGACATCCTCAAAATCCAGTCTGATTGATTATTGGTGTTCTACTCTGGCCTTCTCCACTAGCACTTCCTGTACATCATCATCCATGGGTTCTTTGTTCCTATTAACTAGATAAGGTGGCAGTGGTTTCAGTTCCAACTTGGGTGGTTCTTCAACAGATGGCCTGGCCGGCGAGCTCTCTCTTTTCTCTAACTCACTTGGTCGCCTCATAGACTTCTGCACGTTGAACGTGATTTGTTCATCATTGAGCCTCATCTTCAGTTCACCAGTCTCACAATCGATGAGGGCTCTGCCTGCGGCCAAGAATGGCCTTCCCAAAATTATGGGAATTTCCTCATCCACTTTACAATCTAGTATCACAAAATCAGCGGGGCACACAAACTTCCCCACTTGCAGCAATACATCATCCATAATGTTTGACGGTCTCTTTACCGTCTTGTCAGCTAGCTGCAATAACATTGAAGTTGGTATGGCTCTACCAATCCCTAGTTTTTTATATATGGCCAGCGGCATCAGACTAATGTTGTCCCCCAAGTCACATAGAGCTTTGGCGAAAGCTAACTTGCCAATGGTACAAGGAATTGTAAAACTCCCTGGGTCAGACAACCTTTCAGCAATAAGACGCGTCAACACCGCACTACAAGTCTGAGTAAGGGTGAAAGTAGCCAGATCTGGGAAGTCAATTTTTCTGGACATCAAGTCCTTCATCATTTTAGCGTACCCAGGCATTTCCTTCAACGCATCAATCAATGGGATATTTAGCTGTATTTGCTTTAGCATGTCCAAGAAATTTTTGTAATGTTCATCCTTTTGGTATTTGTCCAGCCTCTGATGGAATGGAGTTGGCGGTCTCTTTTTCCTAGCGATTTGGGACTTTTCTTTCTCAGCCACCACCTCAACTACCGGCTCCTGGGCTATCTCCACGTCTTTTTCAGACTCACTCTGCATATTGGGTTCTCCTTCAGTGGTTTGCACTGTTACCTTGGTCAAGTTTGTTGAATCATCAAGTTCAATCGGCATGGGTACCAGTGTCTCGGCCTTCCTGCTTTCACGAGGTATCTCCAGTTACAAATCTAAGTTCCTGCCATTGCAGAGACTCACTGCCATCAGCTGCCTTGGGCCCTGGTCCATAGGATTTACCTGGGTATCTGCAGGTAAAGTACCACGAGGATGATTGTTCACTGCCATAGATATCTGGCCCAACTGTACTTCAATATTTTTAATAGCTGCATCATGTACATCTACTCTCTCACTGATTTTGGCATTTGACCCAATAACCTGCTGCATCATAGCTACTAACCTGGAGAACCCATCTTCTTGCCTCCCCCACTCTTGATACTGAGGAGGGTAGTATGCTTGTTGTTGATTCTGATGGTTATAACCTTGTGGCGTCTGATATGGTGCTGCATTACCTTGTGGTCTCATGACACCCATGTTTCCACTGTTCTGCTGTTAGTGAGGTGGTGTATACAGTTGAACTTGCTGACCCCAGTTCTGCCCCCTTGTCTCTGGCTTCCATAATTTGACATATAGTTCATATTTTCTGGATAAGGAGGGTGATCACATTCTGCATTCCACTGATTACCAAATGGTTGAATAATGCAACATGTGCATAATCCCCTATTGTTTGTATCCACGATGTGTACCTACTGATTTTGCCCTGATTCCTCCACCTTCTTAGTTAGTATTCTCATCTGTCTTATCAAGGTGGCCACGTTCTCTGCAATAGTATTAGATGGATCGAAGGGCACTGAGTGAACAATAAGAATAATGGGTGCATTCCTAGTTGTCCATCCTGAATTTTGCGCCATTTTATCAAGTAAGATCTGCCTTTCTCTCCATGTTATGCTCAAGAATGCTCAACCAGCTGCAGCATCAACATTTGCCTTTACAGTATCAGCAAGACCCATATAAAAATGTTGCCCCAACATCTGCTCAGGAATACCATGGTGTGGACAGATAACCAGCATTCCCTTAAATCGTTCCCATGTCTCCTGCAATGTTTCAGCTGGTTTCTGTCTGAAACTCAAGATTTCATCAATTTGTTGAGCTGTCTTGTTGGGTGGATGAAATTTGTTCACGAACTGCTTAACTAACTCCTCCCATGTGGTAATGGAACTGATGGGGAGTGAGTTTAGCCAAGTCTGGGCTGCTCCAATCATTGAGAATGGAAACAACAACAGTTTTATTGCCTCCTTAGTGACGTTTGGTTGCCTATGTTTTTTGCAAATCGACAGGAAATTCTTCAAATGCTGTTGGGGGTCTTTGATGTATGACCCTGAGAATAGCCCCTTGTTCTGCAACAAGTGAAGCATATTATTTGTAATCTGGAAAGATTCAGCCTGTATTTAAGGGACTAGTATTGCAGTGTCCAAATTCTCTGTTCTGGGTTGTGCCCAGTCATATAAAGGAGCCTCTGCCCCTATCTGCGCAACTGGGTCTACCACATCATCCCCATTGTTGTACCGGTTGTTTGGATCTTCCATGTCGGGTTCAAGTTGTTCAATTGATGGTTGTTGTTTGCTTTTCTGGTTAGCCCAGTTTAGGGCCTTGAAAACTTTCTCGGGGCCTGATAAGGCTTCAAGTACTTCACCAGTTCTCGATGAGTTTCTAGGCATGCACCTGTCCAACTAAGTTAGCAAACGTTAAACTTTGAATGTATAAATGAAAATTGAAGAAAATTGACTATATTTCAAAATTTTGTATTTCTTCCAACTCCCACCGTTAATTCCCCGGCAATGATGCCAAAATTTGATCACGCTCAACTATGTCTTATAGAAAGACTAAACGGGCATTACAAATATAATCTGGGGTATTACGCCTAGAGTCAATCACATAGGGAATTAACGTATCAATCAAGCCGTAAGAATACTAAACTTTTACTTAATCAACTTTCTCAAGAATTATGAATAGCACTTAATAGTGTTTTTACTACTTCTACTGGACAAAATTAATAAACTAAATATTAACTAAAAATCAGGTGTAAATAATTGTAATAAAGGTCTAAGATTATGGTTTCCCGCGTCGGTGAACTTCTTTCTTGGATACTTCCTATAGTTTGATTAGTTGTCTCTATCAATCATGAACACTCTAGCTACCATAAATCTCTCTCAAGTAATTATGATAATTTACTAGACGCACTCTCTCAAGTTACACTAGCTAGATTTCATTACAACCCACTTTAGATTGAACCCGGGGTATCGTTATTTCTAATCCAACCTCTAAACCCTTGGTTATTACTTTCGTCTATACTCCGGGAGTGATGTTGTTCAAACAACTACCTAAATATGCACTCCCTCTCAAGTAGATACATAATAAATAGGAACAATTAATTGAGGATCCTTTCAATTAACTATATCAAGAACGTAGTTGAACAAATACAAATTAACAACCAACCAAAACTCTATTAATATCACAATAAGTTCATCCCCCAACGGGTTCCACCAAAACCTTAGATTAAATAAATTAGCTACTCATGCTCATAATAATCAAATCCAAAATAACTTGCATAATTAAATTACAAAGTAAGAAATAAAGGATGTAAAAATCAATGTTTTGATCTGCTGAGAGTGTTTCACAATATCCTCTTGTCTCTAATGTGAAAAGTCTTTCAAAGTTGTGTTTTTGGGGCTATTTATATGTTTTGGGACGAACCCTAAACGTGTAGTATACTTATAGTCAAACCGGGAAACACTTAAAGCCCTTAAAACTCGGACTGGGTCGGAATGAGGACAAGGCATTACAGGCCAAATGCCTGGCTAACGCCTGGCCACACCTGGCATTAGAGCCCAAACGCCCCACAAACGCCTTGCCATACCAGGCTTTACAACCCAAACAACCGGTTAACGCCTGGCATGACCAGGCTTTACAGCCCAAACTCCTGGCTATAGCCAGGTTCACTCCTTTTTGACTCTTGAGTGTATTTTTGACGTTTATACATCAATTTAGCTCGGCTTCCATCTCCAATTCAACTACACATGAAATAGACTCCATTATGCTCAAACGAGGTGTATTTTTACCATTAATGCACATAAAATGTAAGGCACATAATGCGTTAAACCATGAATTCTAGCCACACATCACGGCTACCCTTCCACAGGTGCGGCCAACACCAGAAACTTACACCAGCAGCCATTTACTGCAATTTTCCAAGTTCAAAACTCCGCCAACCATCCGAAATCAATCCCGAGCCCCTCAGAGCCCCAACCAAACATTCCAACACACCCCATAACATTATTCCAACTTAGTCGAGCCCTCTAAACACCAGAAACAACATGAAAACACCAAAATGACATCAAAATCAAGCCTATGAACTTTGAAACTTCCAAATTTCGCCAAGTACGCCAAAACCAACCGAAACACCTCTGATTGACCTGAAATTTTGAACACATACTCAAAATGACTTTACAGACCTGCTCCAATTTCCGGAATCCCATTCCGATCCCGATAGCCTGTTTTTCACTGCAGAGCGAAAATCGCCAAAAACTAACTTTCGCTAATGCAAGCCTAATTCTACGCCGGAAATCACAACCTCATTCCGAACACACTCCTAAGTCTCAAATCACCTAATGAAGCTATCCGAACTATAAAATCCGCATTCCGAGGTCATTCACCAATAAGTCAACTCTCAGTTGCCTTTTTCAACTATTAGGCTACTTTAAGAGACTAAATGCCTCAACTCTCACCATGACTACTCCGGAACCAAACCAACTGACCCAACACAACAAAAACAGGCTAGCAATATATGAAAAATGCAGAAATGGGGGAAACAGGGTAAATCTCACGGAACGACCGGCCGGGTCGTTACATCCACCCCCTCTTAAACAAATGTTCGTCCTCGAATGGGCCTAGAACTATACCTGGAGTCTCGAATAAGTGAGGATATCTGGCCCGCGTCTCCCGCTCGATCTCCCAGGTGGCATCCTCCACCGGCTGCCCTCTCCACCGAACCTTCACTGAAACTATATCCTTAGACCTCAGCTTTCTAACCTGCTGACCCAAAATAGCCACTGGCTCTACTTCACATGACATATCACCCTCGAGCTGAACCGTACCGAAGTCCAAAACATGAGACGGGCCACGAACATACTTCCGGAGCATCGAAACATGGAACACTAGATGAATACCCGATAAACTAGGAGGCATAGCAAAAGCCTATAAGCCACCTCCCCAAACCTCTGAAGCACCTCAAAGGGCCCAATGAAACTGGGACTCAACTTACCCCTCTTCCCGAATCTCATAACACCCTTCATGCATGATATCTTCAGCAACACCTTATCCCTAACCATGAAAGACAAATCTCGGACATTCCGGTCCGCATAACTCGTCTGCCTAGACCGCGCCGTGCGAAGCCGCTCCTGAATCAACTTCGCCTTACCCAATGCATCCTGAACCAAGTCTGTTCCCAATAGCCTAGCCTCGCCCGGCTCAAACCGACCAACCGTAGATCTGTACCTCCTACCATATAAAGCCTCATACGGAGCCATCTGGATACTCGACTGATAGCTGTTATTATATGCAAACTCCTCTAGTGGTAGAAACTGGTCCCATGAACCACCAAAGTCAATCACACAAGCACGCAACATATCCTCCAGAATCTGAATGGTACGCTTCGACTGCCCGTCGGTCTGAGGATGAAACGATGTGCTCAACTCAACCTGAGTACCCAACTCTCTCTGCACGGTTCTCCAAATCTGAGATGTGAACTGAGTACCTCTGTCAGAAATGATAGAAATTGGAACCCCATGCAATCGGACAATCTCCCTGATATAAATCTCAGCTAACCTCCCCGAATAATAAGTAGTACCAAATGGAATGAAGTGCGTGGACTTGGTCACCCAATCCACAATAACCCATATAACGTCAAACCTCCTCGAAGTCCGTGGGAGTCCAACTACGAAGTCCGTGGTGATCCGTTCCCACTTCCACTCCGGAATATCAAATCTCTGAAGCAATCCACCTGGTCTATGGTGCTCATACTTGAACTGCTGACATTGAGACACTGATCCACAAACTCCACAATATTTTTCATCATCCTCCTCCACTAATAATGCTGCCTCAAATCCTGATACATCTTTGCGGCACCCGGATGGATGGAATACCGCGAACTATGGGCCTCTGCTAGAATCAAATCTCGAAGCCCATCTCCATTGGGCACGCAAATACGGCCCTGCATACTCATGAACCCATCATCACCAATAACCACACCCTGGCATCATCGCGACGGACCCTGTCCTGAAGAACAAGCAAATGTGGATCATCATACTGGCGTGCTATAATCTGATCGTAAAGAGAAGACCTGGAGGCTACACAATCCAACACCCGCGGGGGCTCTAATAGATCCAATCTCACCAACCGACCCACTAAGGCCTGAACATCAAGGGCTAATGGCTTCTCTGCTACTGGAAGGTAGGCTAGACTCCCCAAACTCTCTGCTCTGCGACTCAGAGCATCGGCCACTACATTGGCCTTCCCCGGATGATATAAGATAATGAGGTCATAATCCTTGAGAAGCTCTAACCATCTCCTCTGACTCAAATTCAAGTCCTTCTGCCTCAGCAGATACTGCAAGCTACGATGATCAGTGAAAATCTCAGACTGCACTCCATACAAATAATGCCGCCAAATCTTCAAGGCATGAACAATGGCAGCTAACTCAAGATCGTGCACTGGATAATTCTGCTCTTGCACCTTCAACTGTCTAGATGCGTAGGCAATCACCCTACCGTCCTGCATCAATACCGCTCCCAACCCAACTCTAGAAGCATCACAAAAAACTATGTAAGAACCCAAACCAGTAGGCAAAACTAGTACCGGAGCTGTGGTCAATGCTGACTTGAGCTTCAAAAAGCTCTCCTCACACTTATCAGACCATCTGAATGGAGAACCCTTCTAGGTTAATCTGGTAAAAGAAGCAATAACAGAGAATCCCTCCACAAAGCAACGGTAATATCCCGCCAAACCAAGGAAACTCCTAATCTCTGTAGCTGAGGGCGATCTGGGCCAACTCTGCACCGCCTCTATCTTTATCGAGTCAACCTGAATACCCTCACTAGACACCACATGCCCCAAGAAAGCTACCGAACCAAGCCAATACTCACACTTGGAGAATTTTGCATAAAACTTCTCCTCCCTCAACCTCTGTAACACAACTCTCAAATGCTGAGCATGCTCTTCCTGGCTACGCGAATAAACCGGGATGTCATCAATTAACACAATGACAAAAGAATCAAGGTAATGCTGAAACACGTTGTTCATCAATTGCATGAACGCAGCTGGGGAATTGGTCAGCCCAAATGACATAACCAAGAACTCATAATGACCATATTTGGTCCTGAAAGCAGTCTTCGGACAGTTAGAATCCCGAATCCTCAACTGATGATACCCAGATCTCAAGTCAATCTTGGAAAACACTCTGGCTCCCTGAAGCTGGTCAAACAAATCAACAATGCGGGGCAAGGATACCGATTCTTCACCGTAACTCTATCCAGCTACCGATAATCAATACACATACACATGGACCCATCCTTCTTCTTCACGAACAACACTGGTGCACCCCAAGGTGACATACTAGGCCGAATGAACCCCTTATCCAGGAGTTCTTGAAGCTGCTACTTCAATTCCTTTAGCTCCGCTGGTGCCATACAATAAGGTGGAAAAGAAATAGGCTGGGTGCCTAACACCAAGTCAATAGCAAAATCAATATCCCTGTCAGGTGGCATGCCTGACAGGTCTGCATGAAACAAGTCCTGAAAAACACGGACCATAGTAACTGAATCAATAGAGGGAGTCTCACCACTAACATCCCTCACAAAGGCCAAATAAGATAAACACCCTTTCTCAACCATGCGCTGAGCCTTCAGGTAGGAAATCACCCTGCTAGGCATATACTCAGAAGAACCTCTCAACTCAACCCCCGGACACCATGGAATAGCTAAGGTCACAGTCTTAGCGTGACAATCAAGAACAACATGGCACGGAAATAACCAATCCATGCCCAATATCACATCAAAATCGACCATGCTAAGTAACAATAGGTCAATTCGGGTCTCAAGACCCCCAATAGATATCATGAACGATCAATACACACGGTCCACGACAACAGTATCGCCCACCGGAGTTGACACATGAACAGAGGTGACTGGAGACTCACGGGGCACATCCAGAAAATGGGAAAAATATGAAGAACCATAGGGATATGTAGAACCAGGGTCAAATAAAGCCATGGCATCTCGGCAACAGACTGAGAAAATACCTGCGATCACGGCATCTGAGGACATAGCATCTGGACTGGCTGGAAATGCATACATGCGAGCCTGACCTCCCCCTGCTCGACCTCCCCCTCTAGGGCAGCCTCTGGCTGGCTGACTAACACCCCTGGCTGCATGGGCGGGTGGTGAAGTAACTGGAGTTGAATTCGAAGGCTGGCCCATTTGCTGAGAAGAACCACCGGAACAGCGGGGACACTACCTCCACACGTGCCCAAACTCTCCACACTCAAAACGACTCCCTAGAGTTGGAGGTGGGGACTGATAGAAACCCCTGGCAGTAGAACGACCACTGGAAGACTCATGCATAGGAGGACTTTGAACTGTGGGTCCTTGAGCTGCACTCTGAGCTAAGAGGGCACCAAAAGAAGTACGGCCTGACTGAGAACCACATGGACCATGCCCCGAAGATTCACCAATATATGCTAGGCAGCTTGATTGAGGAGGCCTGAATGAACGGCCCCTACCCTGCTGAAACTTCCCCCTGAAGGGAGCACCACTAGGACTGCCGAAACCACGAGGCCTCTTGGCCTCTCTCTCCTTCCACTCCTGGCGGCGAACAGACTTAATATCTCGAGCTATGTCAACAACCTGCTCGAATAAAGCACCCGATACTCTCTCCCGAGTTATAAATAGCCGGAGATGATAAGAAATACCATCTACGAACCTCCTCACCCTCTCCCTATCAATAGGTACAATCTCAAAAGCATGCGTAGCAAACTCGAAAAACCTCATCTCGTACTGAGTAACTGATAACTCTCCCTGGTGCAGCTGCTCAAACTGCCTTCGCTGCTCCTCTCTATGGGACTGAGGAACATACTTCTCCAAAAAGATCATGGAGAACTACTTCCAGGTGAGAGGTGCTAAACCAATTGGCCTACACCTCTCGAATGACTCCCACCAAGTAAAGGCAGCACCCGCAAACTAAAATATAACAAATGAGACCCCACTGGTCTCCAAAATACCCGTAGTACGTAGTATCCTCTTGCACTTATCTAGAAACCTTTGAGCATCCTCGCCCTCTGTACCGCTAAAAGTTGGGATGAAGTCTACTGAACCTCTCCAACCTACGCTGCTCGTCCTCAAACATAACAGGGACCACAGAATCCTGGACCGGAGTAACTGGCTGAGTTGGGGTTGCTCCCGGTGCCTGAATACCCCCTACAGCATGCTCAGGTGCACGGGCAGCTGGAGTTTGATTGCCTCCCCAGCCTGAGCTGTGGTGGCCGTAAAAGACATGGAGACTTCCTGAGCCAAACTGGTGCACATTGTCAATATATAAGACAGGGTCTCCCGAAGACCCGAAATAACCATAGGCACTGTCGGTGCCTAAGCTTGTCGCGCTGTAACACCATAAGCGGGAACGTGATCCTGATCGATAGGGGGATCCTATGATAATGTCTCGGCTGCTGCGCATGCTGACCCCTACCTCTACCGGGGCCTTGACCGAGGCCTCGACCTCTCGTTGGTCTAGCTGGCGTCTGGTAACTCTGATTGGTATAGCGTGTCCTCACCATCTGTGAAAGAATGAAAGAACTTAAGTTCAGATTTCAAGAATCAATAGATTAGGACGAAAGAGTTCAAGAAAGATAGAAATGTTTCCTAAAAGTTCGGCAGCCTCCCGAAGATAAGTATAGACGTCTCCGTACCGATCCCTAAGACTCTATTAAACCTGCTCATGACCGTTGAGTCCTACGTAACCTAGGCTCTGATACCAAACTGTCACGACCCCAAATCCTTAACCGGATGTTATGGAGCCTATCGTGGAACTAGGCCAGCCAATAATCCCATGTTTACAGTTTCTTTCAAAATCTCAACCAATTTCAAGCATTTCATAAAATATACAGAGTTTTCTAATATACATTAGGCCAATAAATGGTGCAACCAACCTAAAAACCCGGAGCCAACATGTCATGAGCATCTAAGAAAAATAAGCCAAGGTATACTATCATAATACAAAACCTCCAAATAAATAGCTAGATACAACAAGAAGGGAAAACAGAGATGGTGCGGACGCTGAACAGATACGTCTTCTATATCCCGTACTCCGGCTCCACATGGAAAAGATAGCTAATGCTCGGTATCTGCACCTGAATCTGCACACAGAGGTGCAGGGAGTAATGTGAGTACGACAAATCAGTAGTAACGAAAATAAATTAAGTCTAAGCAGCAAGGAAACACATAAAAACCAATGTCATCAATTCACAATATGCACAACATTACTTTGCAACAATATTAACGTAGATATATGAAATCGTCATGCCTTAAAACCAACTTCTAACTTCAAACCGAAAGATTTAGTATGAAAATGAAATGAATAATATAAAGGCCCCTCGAGAAAAACATATTTCATAAGGTTAGAGTGAAAGTAGTAAAATCATAAGTAGCCCATCGGGCAAAACATGTATCATAATCAGCCCCTCGGGCATGCCTCATAGTCACTCATAATAAGCCCCTCGGGCATACCTCACCATCACTTGTAATCAGTCACTCATGCCTCCCAATCACTCGTCACTAGGCACTCGGCATTCGGCACTCGGTGCGCTCACTGGGTGTGTGTGCAGACTCCGGAGGGGTTCCTTCTGCCCAAACGCTAATATCAAGCCACCTCATGGCATATCATACCCTCGCAATCAGGCCCTCATCCTCACTCAGCAGAACCTCTCGAAAAGCCCCTCGGGTGAATCAGTAAAACAGGGTACTCTACCCAAAACATCATTTTTAAATCTCAAAGTAGTGTAAATTAGGCCGCGTTTCGAAAACAGTTAGCACAATGTGACTGAGTGAAATCATCAATAAATAGTGAGGAAAACAACAGTAAAAAGCCCCCAAAGGGTCTAAACAGATCAGCACGAGTCCCCAAACACGACTTATAGCCCAAATATTTCAACAATCTTTAGAACATAATTTAACATAAGGTGTTGAGTAAAATATGTAACTCATTAGTTGCCGCAGAGTGGACCTAGTCCAATCCAAAACTCAGTGTGCGCCACATACACGTCTTCCGACATGTGCGCCATTCTAAAATCAGTGAGAAATACATAGTCCGGGGATTCATACCCTCAGGACAAGATTTATAACCATTACTTGCCTCTACCGGGCCACAACACTAGTCCGCTATGCTCTTGCCCCTCAAATTGACTCGCGATTGCTCTGAATCTAGCCAAAACCAGTTTAACATCATTAATATATACTAAAGGAACACAAACCAATTGAAAACTATCAAATTATACAAGAATCTCGAAATTCGGCCAAACCTGAGTCCCGATCCCACGTCTCGGAATTCGACAAATTTTACATCACTAGAAACCTCGTCCTCCCATGATTCTACACATACAAAAAACACCACAATCGGACCACTATTGCCTACCCAAATTGCCAAAAGAATTTTCCAATCCTCGAACCATTTCTCCCAACCTTTTCCTACTTTAATCCTTCATTTTACAAGCCTAATCCGAACAAAATAGCATAAAAACGACTTTAACAACCCGAGAACTTACGTTCATTGAAGAACCACGAATTTTCTCTTTAATTTGCCTTCAAAAGAGCTCCAACCGCATGCAACAACGGTGAAATGAATTAATTTTCACGGAGGTCACTTTTATACTATTCTTCCCAGCAATTCCACACCTGCAGACACTTGATCGCACCTGCGGTCCCAGGTGCGCACCTGCGCAATCCCACTAACGGACAAATTCTCGCACCTGCGGCCACTTCTCCGCACCTGCGTCAATGCAGGTGCGGCCATCTCTTCGCACCTGCGGATTTCCCCTGCCTAGCCTCCTTTCGCACCTGCGCATGTCCTTTCATACATGCAACATCGCACCTGCGGCTACCCTTCCGCAGGCACGGCCAACACCAAAAACTTACACTAGCAGCGAATTGCTGCAACTTTCCAAGTTCAAAACTCCGCCAACCATCCGAAATCAATCTCGAGCCCCTCGGGGCCTCAACCAAACATACCAACACACACCATAGCATTTCCAACTTAGTCGAGCTCTCCAAACACCAGAAACAAAATGAAAAGACCAAAATAACATCAAATTCAAGCCTATGAACTTTGAAACTTCCAAATTTTACCAACTACGTCGAAACCAATCGAAACACCTTGACCTGAAGTTTTGCACACATACTCAAAATGACATTACAGACTTTCTCCAACTTCCAGAATCCCATTCCAACCCGGATAGCCTATTTTCCACTGCCGACCAGAAATCGCCAAAAACTAACTTTCGCCAATTCAAGCCTAATTTTACGCCGGACATCACAACCTCATTCAGAACACACTTCGATGTCCCTAATCACCCAATGAAGCTATCCGAGCCATAAAATCCGCATTCCGAGGTCGTTCACCAATAAGTCAACTCTTAGTTGGCTTTTTCAACTATTTGGCTACTTTAAGAGACTAAATGCCTCAAATCTCACCATGACCACTCTGGACCCAAACCACCTGAACCAACATAACAAAAACATGCTAGCAATACATGACAAATGCAGAAATGGGGGAACGGGGTAAATCTCATGGAACGATCGGCCGGGTCGTTACATTTTAAATTGGCCTTTTGATATTATTGGTTGTTGTTGCTGCTTCCACGGTTTTCCCCTTTATCATATTGGCATTCTATTCTGAAAGAGGATATTTAGCTTCACTTACCAGTACTTTTCCATATGTACTAACGTCACTTTTGCCGGGGGCACTGCATCTTCAAGGGATGTAGGTGGTTCATCAGCGAGCGATTTTGATCCTCATTAGCAGTTACTCTTTGTTCAGCAAATTTGGTGAGCCCAATTATGTTGCGTGCTTCATGTCATTTGACGTTGTACTTTACGTTTTGAGGTATAGTTGGGTCCTTGTCGCCAACACTTCCATACTACTCTTCTGTTGTACTTAGAGGCTACGTAGATAGGTTGTGGGTGGTGTTTGATGTTGGGAGTTAAACTAGTAAGTGTTGGTATTTAGGAAAACATGTTTTCCATCTTATCGATAAACTTGTAATATTTTTGAAATCATAAATGAATATCTTTTAGTAATGGAAAAATATTGTGGCAAACTTCACTCTTTGCATTTCTATCTCTTGTACTGATTCTTATATTGTTAATGGGAAAGGTTGGTAAAAGTCATCTAGTAGGCTTGCTCGGATAGGTTATCTCGGTTGCGCGTCGGTCGCACTTCCCCAGATCGGGGCGTGACAAACTTGGTATCAGAGCCTAATGTTTTAAAGTGTCCTATCTCAGAGCCGTGTCTGGTAGAGTCTTTCTTATCAGTGTGCTGTCGACCACATCAATAATTAAGAGGCTACTTGAATATTTAGGAATTTCACCCTTCTTTGATACTCCAGATCGTGCGATAGAGCTCACGATAGGAAGCTAATTTCCTTGACGTGTCTCATTTTCCAGATTAGTAATCCATGAGTTCGAAGCAACCAGGAAGGAATGACCTTGCCATTTAGTTTGGGGAGATTGCACGAAAGTTCATTGGGAGAATGTGTCGAGCCGTGAGGGGTTGGAAGAACTTGTTACTAAGGGAAGTGTTCTTTTTCCTATCAATGTCACCGTACAGCCGGATCATGTGGTGAGAGAACCTAAGAAACTAAAGAGGGTTGTTGGTACAAATGAGCCAGATTGTTTGGTTTCTAAGAAGCGTCATTTGGGGAGATGTTGGATGACTCTTGAAATATGTTATGGTTGTTGAAAGAGGGGGCTCAAGAAGAAAAAATTCCCTATGTGGGGTCCACCTAGCTCGTTTTGCCGGATATGCATGCGATAACATTTAGCGTCGAATTGTTAGTATTCTCAGGAGCGTGTTAGGGGCGGTAGATCCGGGAAATTCCAAAAGCACATACAACGACCTGGTACAGAGATAGTTAATCCTGTCGCAGGGTCTTGGAGGCAGGATAAATGGGGTGCTTATGATGTATGTAAAATGGTTAAATATCAGGTCACTGGGGCGAGTTAGTTTATTGGACCTCTTCCTCGTTGCGTGAAGTGTGGGAGATTTCATTCAAGGGTATGTCACTGTGGTACTAATGTATGTTATGAATTTGGAGTGGAGGGGCATTAGTTAAGGCACTGACCGGTTTACCTAAAGTCACCAAGTAAGTCACCTTTTGGTATATCATTCTGAACACCACATGCTTTTCTTTGTTGTATATGTACATATATATTGAGAGCCTGCATAAGTACAGTCTTAACGAGAATCTGAATCACCAACCATTGCATGAATATACTCTTTAAATGAGATGCATTATTCGTGAAGACTCTTTATTCCAATTATCTTACTTACAACCTCTTGTGGGATTGAGATCTATAATTATGTCCTTGAATGAGTGATAACCCTAGGCAAATACTTCTCACTTGCTTCCCTAATATTCTCAACAGAGGACTATACCTGATGAATTTATTATGGAACCTTTTGATTCAAACGGATAACATCTGCTCACTGTGCTTATGCATGTATCGTCGTAAAGTTTACCTTTGAGGTACAAAATCCAATGTAAAGTAGTCTAGTGTTGAGATCCTTCTTGAGCCACTCTTTATCTCTCCGGTGTATGTGGCTCCTATGGTTCAAACAATCACTTTAATCCTTTGTGAATATTATTATAAACCTTCTTCACTACCTAGTAACATGAGATTATATCTCAGCACCTATCATATGTGTACATGTCAATTAAAACTAGGACATATGAGGTTTCAACGAATTTGTCCCAAGAAGATCTTTTGTTCGTCTATCACAGTATAAATTTCATGTCCACCTATATCACGCCTCGGTGAGTAACCCACTTTGTTCCTAGTATTGTAAATACCCATGATGTGGCATGGAATTGCAGTTTGAGAGTTATTATGGAAAAAACATGTCAAATAAAAAGCATTATCCCATGATACACCGTATTGGGTAGGAAATTTTATGGTCATATTCATGCTAGCACATCGTAGAGTAATTGTTCAAGGTTGCCAACAGTTTAAATTGGGGGTTCGACATAGAGATTTAGAGTTGCAGAAAGTGAACGAGTTATTCTCAAGATTTTCTCCATGAATATATTAGGTGAATCGTTAATAAAGGTAAAGTATGTTTAGTTATATTAGACCTTATGGAATCTTGATGGAAATAGGTCAAATTATGAGATGATTTTTTCCCATCGTTGTCCTCTATGAACTCGATGCGTCATGTATCTAGGTTCCAGAAGGTTGTTGGAAATCCTTTGTCTATCATTCCGGTGGAAACTATTGAAGGTGAAGCTAATGGGTTATTGGCTTATAAGAGGTACTTAATTTTCATCCTTTTTAGGTAAGTTTAGAAGTTGAGATTGCTTCCGTTAATGTGCTATGGAAAAGTCTGTGTGTTAAGGGAGTAACCCCGAAGGCCGAGAGTGTTGTGGAAAGAAAGTATTCTCAGTTGTTTGTATAGGCAGATGGTGCTGATTCTATAAGGCCCCGTATAATGTTACCTTGAACTCGGGTTTCGTGGTGCCGAGGAAGGCTAATGTGTTCGAAGAATTTAGGAAACGAGTCGTGGTATGGATTTTTTGCGTTGTACAGTGCATAGTGGAGTGGGTAGAAGAAATTGCAGAAAATGACGATTTTGTAGTCCATTATGCTATAGTGGATCTGTTTTGCTGATCATGAAATGACCACATAATGAACCCGAAGCAACTCAAATTTTGAAAACTATTTTAGCTGGTCACATAATGATGACATTGGCTACATAATGATTATGCTATCATGAAATTGCATCGCAGAATGAACCATACCCAACCTAGAATTTGAAAATCATTTTGTGGCCATTCTGCTGGACCCATTCATTCCGCTTTTGTAGAATTCTAGTGTGGAATTCACATGCCATTTTTTGGCTATTATGCTGGCCACGTATTGATTCTACTTCCCACATAACGATTCTGCTACCACATAATTGCACCATATAATTGACTTAAGAGGTCATTTTTGGAAATTTTCTTATATGACCCTATTTTGATATAAGGCCTTAGGGGGTAATTTTACTAGATAAAATCTAATATTTTAGGGAGAGGAGAGAGCTATTCTAGAGAGAGAAGGAAGGGCACCAACATCTTCGTGTTTCAAATTCTTGGTCAAGCTTTGGAGATTTATGGGATAAATCCACAAGATCTTCATCTAATAGGTAAGGTTCTACTCCCTAACCCTAAATTTCGGAATTTGGACTGAAAGTATTCATGAGAAGTATGATTCTTAGGTGTGGGAGTTGTTCTTTTTAGATTAATGTAATAAAAAAGGGTGGTAGGGAGGCAATTGAACTAAAATGAGTAAACTGTTGATATTGAATTGGTTGTGGGGTGAAGGAAATCTTGTAGAAGAACCTTGTCGTCAAATTTGCACCCCTAGTGTTTGATGAAATTCTCAAATGAGGTGAACCCACGAATATCTTCCAAATTATGGTTCACTTTTGTTATGTTTCTAAATAGATTATAGTTGCTAGGATTTCTGGAACATTGTAGTAATGTTAGTTAAGCTCAAGAAAGGTATTTTGGCTACACTAATCTCTTAAAATTCAAGTCTTTCTTATTCCCGTAAGTTTCGAGTATGGTTGACTCAAGTTCATAATACCTGATCACACTCAACTATGTCTAATAAAAGACTAAGCGAGCGTTGCAAATATAATCCGGGGTATTATACCCAGAGTCGATCCCACAGGGAATTTACGTATCAAGTAAGCTGTTAGAATACTCAACTGCTTGATGTTATTTAAATTACTAACACTAAATATTAAAACTAAAGATTAACTACGCTAAGGCATTACAGTTCACTTTATATTGCACCCGAGGTATCGTTATCTCTAATCCAACCACCATCGGTTATGACTTTCATCTATACTCCGGGAGTGGTGTTGTTCAAACAACTACCTAAATATGCACTCTCTCTCAAGTAGATACATAATAAATAGGCACAGCTATTGATGGCCATTTAATTAACTACAACAAGAACGTAGTTGAACAAATAGAGATTAATCAATCAATCGGAACTACATTAATAACAAAATAAGTTCATCCTCCAACGGGTTCTACCAAAACCCTAGATTAAAGAAGTTAGCTGAACATGTTCAAGAGAATCAACTCTAAAATAACTTGCATAATGAAACTACAAAGTAAGGAAGAAAATCTGTACAAATTGATGTCTTGCCGTCCGTCCCTTCTAATATATCTAATCTCTCCTCAAGTTGTGTTTTGGGGTCTATTTATATGTTTAGGACAAACCCTAAACGTGTAGGAGACTTCTATTCCAACCGGGAAACACTTAAACTCGTCAAAACTCGGAATTGACCGAACTGCAGAGCCCGGGCGTTTGGGCTCAAACCGCCCCCTAAGGCCAGGGAAGTCCTGGCGTTTGGGCTCTAAGGCCCCCCTAACACCAGGAGCTGCCTAGCTTTAGGGGCCAAACGCCTGGATAAGGCCAGTGTGTTCCCTCTTCGCCTCTTAAGCGTATTTTCGACGTATTTGCATCCATTTAGCTTGGTTTCCATCTCCAATTCAACTACACATGAAATAAACTCCATTAAGCACATAAAAAGTGTGTTTTTATCATTAATGCACATAAAATGTAAGGCATATAACATGTTAAACTATGAATTCTAGCCTCGCATCAATACACATGTTCCAACTTGTTCCCAATAAATTTGAAGGCCTCGAGTAAGCCAGTGTCGAGAATTATGTATTCAAAACGTGATACGAATGCTCCTATCACCCTATGTTATCCTTCGGGAATGCGTTCAAGAATGATATGTGTAATAAAATATTATGGCTTTGGGTTGTGTTTCAAATGAAAGTTATGATGCCAAATTTTGTGAGAAATACTTTATGTGACGATGACCCTTAATTTCCCATGTATGTACCTAAGTCTTGATTGGAAATGTCTTGTTTTGATAATCTATAAAGATTCTTGAAAGTGAAAGAAGTGAGTTGGAGATACAAAGTATGGCCACCGTGCCAATAGTGAAATTTAAACATGTGGCCAATGGGGCCAATAAAATTAAATTATGTGACAAAGGTAAAGAAATGAGCCTTGATTCAATTGTTACAAATTGACTTTGAAAATAGACTCGCCTAAAAGCTTATGTACTTGAGTCGAGCCTGAAGGTGGTTGTTTTAATTAGTGCTATGATTTGCAAGTATTTCTAGAGTGATTTGAGTTCTTACATATTCATGAGTGAAATATTGTATTGCCCTTTTGGGAAAAGCATTTAAAAAATAAACAGTGTATTGCTCGTATATGATTTTCACGAGTGTCTCTATTGTTAGACAAGTTTCCCTATTCTTTGGGAAGAAACCTTTGTGTTTAAAGTTTCCATTATTAATGAGTTAGAGGTCATGGTTCCGGAATATCATATGTATTGATGTTGAGGTGATGATCCTTGAAAGTAAAGAAGTGAATGTGATTGTGTAAATAAATTGTGTAGGGATTGTGATTGTGAATAGACCTCCACCCGCATATTGGAGTGCGGCGACATGGTTGCTTTATGTGGGAATTGTGATTGTGAATACACCTCCATCCGCATACATTGGGGTGAGGCGGCAGATCGCTTTGTGTAGGGATTGTGATTGTGAATACACCGCCACCAGTATACATTGGGGTGAGGCGGCAAGCCACTTTGTGTAGGGATTATTACTATGAATACACCTCCATCCATGCACATTGGGGTGAGGCGGTAAGACCGCTTTGTGTAGAGAATGTGGTATTGAAATTACACCTCCAACAGGACACATTGGGCTGAGGGGGCACGCACACTTTGTGTAGAGATTGTGGTGTTGAAATTACACCTCCACCCGCACATATTGGGGTGAGGCGGCAGGGTCGCTTTGCGTAGAGGTTGTTACAAGGTATCTCCCAACCAAAAATCATATTACTATCGTGTTTTGAAAACTATCATGTTTTAACTTGGCCTTTGGATATTATTATTGGTTATTGTTGGTGATTCCGTGATTTTCCTCTTTGTTATATTGTCATTCTATTCTGAAAGAGGATATTTAGCTTTACATACTATTACTATTTCATATGTACTAACCTCCCTTTTTTCGGGGGCGTTGCATCTTCATGGATGCAGGTGGTTTGTCAGCGGGTGGTTTTGATTCTCGTTAGTAGTTACTCTATGTTTAGCAGATTTTGGTGAGCCCAACTATGTTCTGGGCTTCATGTTATTTGACGTTGTACTTTACCTTTTGAGGTATAGTCGGGGCCTTGTCGTCGGAACTTCCATATTACTCTTCTATTGTACTTAGAGGCTTCGTAGACAGGTTGTGGGCGGTGTTTGATGTTGGGAATTAAACTAGTAAGTGTTGGTATTTGGGAAAACATGTTTTCCATCATATCAATAAACTTGTAATATTTTGGAAATCATAAATGAATATCCTTTGGTAATGGAAAAACTTTGGGGAACACTTGACTATTTTCATGCCTATCTCTTGTACTGATTCTTATATTGTTAATAGGAAAGGTTGGTAGAATGCATCAAGTAGGCTTGCTCGGCCGGGTTATCTCGGTTGCGCATCGGTCGGGCTTCCCAAGGTCGAGGCGTGACATATTTGAACTCTCTATTCCAAGCGGGATAATGAATTAGCAACAACAAAGCTTAAAGAGAAGCGTATCGATGAGAGGATTGGAGAGTTGGATAAAGAGACTTCTAATCTCTACAGTCAAGTCGTTGCTTTGGAGGTCGAGAAGGCTCAACTGTTCGCACAACCGTCTTCTTCCAATACTTTAGATTTTCCTAATGTTCCTCAGGAATTTTACGAGGAGTGGATTCATGCCGAGGCCAAGTTAGATGTGTTTCGAGATTTGCATGAGGCGGGATCCGTGTCTGAAGTTATCCTCGAAGATGTTACTGTTAAGGCTCGTGAATCTCGAGTTGCTTGTGGGTATGATCCTGCTACGTTTGAGGCCGATGATGACAACAAGGACGTGGGTGTGGACCAGCTCGAAGAGAAATCCTGGTATGATGCTGCATATCATGCGGGCGAAGGTGCTGATGGCCAAGGAGGCGACATTGATGAAGGTCGTGATGGTTGTGGCAAGTAGTTGTCTTTTGATCTTTTTTATGTGTATTTTTCTACTGGTATCTTCTTGATCCTATTTGTAAAAAATATTTTTAAGTATATGAAATGTTAAAGTGTTTCAGTGCATCTTGTTCTCTTCCTTTGGTTTATTTTCTATACTTGTGTATATTTTTTTTCTTTGTTAGAGTGTGGCCGAGGGCAGATAGGAGATTGTTTGAGCGAGGTCGAACATAATATTTTATTAAATTATGGTCGAGGGCCGGTAGGTGTTTGTTCGCACAGGGTCGAGTATAACCTTTTTGTTAGATTGCGGTCAAGAGCTGATGGGTGTTTGTTCGAGCAGGGTCGAACATAACCTTTCATTAAATTACGGTCGAGGGCCGATAGGTGTTTGTTCGAGTAGTGTCGAACATAAGCTTTAGTTAAATAGTTGTTAAGGGCCAGTAGGTGTTTGTTCGAGCGGGGTCGAACATAACCTTTCATTAAATTGTCGCTGAGGGCCAGTAGGTGTTTGTTCGAGCAGGGTCGAACAAAACCTTTCATTAAATTATGGTCGATGGACGGTAGGTGTTTGTTTGAGCGTGGTCAAACATAACCGTTCATTAAATTGTGGTCGGGGTCCAGTAGGTGTTTGTTTGATCAGGATCGAACATAACATAAATGCGAGAAATATATGTTGGTAAGCGTAAAGTTTGTTGTTTTACATTGTTGTTTTGGTTACGTATATGCAGTAATTTACAAATTTTTTGGATGTTGGCTGGCGTTCCACTCCCAGTCGTGGTCTATCCAGCAATGAAACAGTAACCATGACCCTCCCTTCGCGTACTTTGATTCGAAATGTTCCCTTCGTTGCCTCTTTGAAAACCTCCTTGAGTAAACACAAATGGCATAAAACTCAAGTGAGGAAAAAAAGAGTACGGGTTGGGAGACGCTTTCTCTCTCAGAAGTTAAAGTATTTGAGGTGGCGGATATTTAGTTTTTTGGTAGAAGCTTTCCTTCCATTGTCTCCAATTGGAATGAACCCTTGTTTTCTTCGGCTATGACTTTACATATACCATCACAATTATTCACAACTTTCCTTCCCTAGGATCATTGCTCGCTTGGATTTTAGCTTTCAGTATGTAGTCCCCATCATTGAGCGGCTTGACCTTTACTTTCTTCTCGTAATAGTTTTCTACTTGGTTTTTTTGGGCGACTATTCTTATGTAGGACATCTCTCTTTGTTCATCGACTTCGTCGAGTTCCTGCCTTCTACTCTCGCCATAACCCGTGCCGCTCTGGTAGTATTTCTGGCCACAGTCTCTTGGCGTCTTCGAGATTTTTCATCATGATGTTTAGTATTGACTTGTACGAGGATCCTACTTGTTATATACCAACAGGGTGATATGCGGTCCAGAGTATCCTCTTGATATGCCATTTCTTAAAGAATTCAGCAGTTTTCTTTCCTGTAAATTGGAGTTCGTTGTTATAGCTGATTTGTTTGGGTAGGTCGAATCCACAAATGGTGTTTCTCCATATAAAGGTGAATACTTCCTGTTCCCTTATTTGGGAGAATTATCTTGCTTCCACCCGCTTAGAAAAAGAGTCAATTAAAACCAAAAGGAATCGTACCTTACCTCGCCCTGCTAGTAGGGGGCCACGATGTTCATTCTCCATTTGGTGAACAGTCAAGGGGATATGACTGAGTGGCGATGTTCTCCTTCTTTGTTAATCATTGGGGTGTACTTTTGGCATTGCTCGTATCTCTTTACGAAGTCTGTGGAATCCTTTTTCATAGTGGGCCAGTAATATCATGCCAGTATGAGGCAGGCCAGGGCCCGATTGCCAGAGCGAGCCCCAATCGTGATGATTTTGGTGAGTGCAGCTAGTTTGGAGAGGCCATTTTCCTCGACATTCTCTGCTCGTGGGATTTTGACGAGCTGATATTCATCGAACTCAGTTAGTAGCTTGCAGATTTCGATTTGGTATTTTTGCAATCTTTGTTCCTTGATTTGGAAATTCCCTGTGACTTGATTGATTACCAGTTGGGAATCACAGTGATGTTTCAACCATTTTGCTCCATATTTGAGTTCTAGTCTTATATATGCAATTATGGCCTCATTGCTAGTCATATCCGGGCACCTTATGGACTGGCGATTTACTTCACCTATTGGTACTTCAAGTACGAGTCCTAGTCCTGACCTATGCGCCATCAGTATATAGGACCCAAAGATCTTTTTTTGGAGGGAGGTTTGGACAACTTCCCCTTTGACTCCAGGCATTATTTTTGCGCTGAAGTAGGCTATGAAGTGGGCGAGAACTTGTGACTTTGTTGTTGTTTGCGGCTAATACTTGATGTCGTGCTCACTCAGCTTGATGGACTATTTGGCCAGCCTTCCCGATAATTCGGGTTTATGTAAAATGCTTCTGAAGTGGAAGGTCGTGAGGACCGAGATGAGGTGAGCTTGGAAATATGGTCTATACTTCCGTGAAGCTACGACTAAGGCTAGAGCCAATTTTTCAGGGTGTGGGTACCTCGTCTCAGTGTCAACTAGTGTTTTGATAATTTAATAGATGGGAGATTGCGTACCTTTGTTTTCTCTAATTAAGGCTGCTCTTACAACTACCTCGGATATGGCCAGATAGACGAGGAGACGCTCCTACGGCTCGGATTTTGAGAGCAAAGGCAGAGATGACAGGTATGCCTTTAGTTCTCATAGAGCTTGGATGCACTCAGACGTCCATTTGAGGCCATTGTATTTCTGGAGTATGGTAAAGAATTTATGGCACCTATCCGACGACTGTGAGATGAACCTTGATAGGGCATCTACGAGACCGTTCAACCTTCTAGACTTGTTCTTTGGCGGTCATAAGTTCTGGTATTACTTCAATGACTTTGATTTTGTTTGGGTTGACCTCGATCCTTTTCTATGATACCAAAAAGCCTAAGAACTTTCCCGAGGCTACACCAAATGCGCATTTCTCTGAGTTTAGCTTCATTTTGTACCGTCTGAGTATGTCGAATGTTTCTTTCAAATGATCGATGTGATATTCTCCCCTTTTGGACTTGACCAACATTTCGTCCATATATACCTCCATTGTTTTGCCGAGCTATATTTAAACATCTTTGTCACCGGCCTTTGATAAGTAGCTCCCTCGTTCTTTAGTCTAAAAGGCATGACCTTGTAGAAATATGTTCCATGCTGGGTGATGAACGTGGGTTTTTTCCTGATCTTCCTCTTCCATGAGGATCTGATTATAGACTGAGTAAGCATCCAAGAAACTTAGTAGCTCATGCCGACCGTTGCATCGATGAGTTGGTCGATATGAGGCAACGAGAACGAATCCTTCGGGAATACTTCGTTTAAATATGTGAAATTTATGCATATCCTCCATTTTCCATTCTTTATTTTGACCATCACTACATTGGAGACCCACGTAGGGTACTTCGATTCCCTTATGCAACCATTTTCTAGCAGTTTTCCACCTCCTCGCATAATGCGTCATTAATTGTGGAGTTGAATTTACGTTTGAATGTCTCACTGGGAGATGGAATGAGTCAACGATTAATTTGTGCGTGGCGATTTATTTTGGGATGCCTGGCATATCTCCATGGCTGAAAGCAAAAAAATCTGCATTAGCTGTTCAAAATTGGGTGAATTTACCTAGTTTCCAAAGCTTGCAACCCATATAGGCCTTCTTCTTGTGGTCGTTGAGATCCAGTTGAATGGGTTCAAGGTCTTCAATGGTCGACCCAGTGGCTTCGACCGTGTAAGGGTCCTTGATTACGTCCTTTGTCTCCTCTTGCTTCGACCTTGTCCGTATTGATTGATATGCCCCTTTTCCTTTGTCTTTTCCTTGTTGGGTGGTAGTGTTGTCTAAGGCAATGCGGTAGCATTTCCGTGATGTGCGGTGTTCTGTAAAATATGTAAAGTAATAATGAGGGCATCATTATGAGGAAAAGTCAAATTGTCAGCATCCGACTTGTCGAAGATGATACTTTTATCTTGTTCGTCGTACCATTTGCGAGTGATAGATCGCTGGAGTTTGTGGGTAGTGGAAAAATTTATGCTATTGATAGAGGCATCATCGCCTCCGCCAATAATCATGTTGATGGTGAGAGAAGGTAAAGGGTGCCTTTGGCAATCCTTGGCATCCTCTGGTGAAATTGGCCCTTCCCCTGTCTCATAGCATCTCTTTGAGGTGACCTATTCACAACGTGTTTATGACGTCTTGCCTGAAGGCGATGCAATCTTCGATTTCGTGCCCTTATTACTAGTGGAACTCATAGAGGGCATCAGACTTCTTGGTGTTTGGGTCAGATTACATCTTCAATGGTCGTTTCACTTTTGGTCTGAGCTTATTCATGTCGTAGACAATAAGGGAAGCATATCTCTTTCATTCTGATGAGTTCTCTTCCTTGGCTTGGACGGGCCTTCTTTGTGGCGGGGGAAGCACAACGGTCATCCTAGTATACAGTTGATGTCGTTCCCTGTTCGGTTGCGGAATTGGATAATCTCTTCTGGCACTGTCTCTTCGATCTTTTCTAGATTCAACTTGCAGTGAGGTTAGTGGGTGAGGTTGGCCCGTTGAGATCGTCCTTATTTGCATGGACCTCGACGCAATAGGCATTGTGGAATTCGTCCCAAGTGTTTGGGGTATACTTCATCCGCCGATTCAACAACATTTGGGGTGATCTTGAACCATCTCTACTCAGCCTGTTCTGAAAGGCTACGACCGCCACCCCTTCGGACACATTTAATAGAGTCATCCTTACTCGGTCGAACCGGGCGAGGAAGTCCTTTAGCCCCTCTCCTAAGGACTGCCTCTAGCCTCGGCCTTCTTAGCTCCAGTATGGGCAGGTACAAATTTATTGGCCATTTCTTTGAAGGTTTCTATCGAGCAAGCTGGTAGTTGTGAATATCACATCAATTCTCCTCTCCTGAGGGTTTCCCCAAACTTTTTCAGCAAAATGGAGGACACTTGCTCTTAGGGAAAGGTCGTTGCCTTCCACTGCGGTGACATAATGAGTCACGTGAGGTATGGAGGCACTTGAGGTGTGGAGTCATTTTAAAGGTCTTTGATATGGCATGCAGGGCTGCATCGTCACTGTACGGCTGCTTGACGAACCGAGTGGCGTCTTTCGGCAACAGCTTAATTAGGAGCGCCCGATATATTATGAACATGTTCTTCATGCTCTTTCATCTGGTCTCGGAGCACCTTATTTTCATTTTTCATTTCTTCCATCCTTTTTAGAATAGAGGCGAGGGATTTGTCACCTGCACTATCAATGGCATTGTGAGTTATACCTGTCGTTGGAAGGGAGTGGCTGGTTGCACTACTCGTATGTTGCTGTATCGTGCAAGTTCTTGCAGTTTCTGTGGTCGTTCCTGGAGTGGGTTTGTTGAGGACGCTTGTTATCATGTTATTTAGCCACGCCTCGAGGATTTTTTTAGAGCTAGGGGTGTCCCTTCCTATGTAGACGTGAAGGCTCCTTTACCACGGGGTTTTGTTATGCTTCAATGTGGGAACGGTGACTCATCTCGTCTAGGGGACACACTAGGTGTAGTGCCCTCATCTTCCATTTAACAGCTTTTGTTGATGACATTCATGAGTTTAATTGGGAGATCACTTATTATCTCGTCTTTTCTTCTCAGTTAACTGTCATGTAAGGTTTTGTATACACAAAGAAAGGAGGTCTTGGATTTTTTGACGTTCGTGACCTGTGTTAATTGTAGATCTAAAGGACACTAAGAATTTAACTAAGAAATCCCCACAGACGGTGCCGAGTTATTTCACCAAAAAATATAGATATTGGTTCAAATAATTAAATCTATGTGAACAAGGGTATTAATCTTAGTTAACAATAATATCGTTCGATAGGGTTGTTAAAAAAGCAGTATATGTCGTGTGGGTCAGGTAGGACGATGTGAATAACATGCAATAAATGTTCTAGAAATCAGAAGCAACGCACTACAAGAACACCTGGAATTAGCTACGGACGTCGATGCTAATATGTCACTAAAACTCTCGTAGCTAGCAGAACTTCTTGATAATCAGTTGCTAATCTGTCGCTAAATGAGATTAGCAACGGATTTTTCTCTTTAGCTACAGAATTTGTTAGTCGCTAAAACTTGATTTTTAGTAGTGACACCATAGAATTCAATAAAAATGAATAGCAATAAATGACATTTAAGTAAGCATGAGGAATGATTTACCCAATAAAGGATAGAATATGTAGATGTTCCTCTTTACAACTATGAATGATAGACAAATCCTTGAATATTCAAGTTATTCTCGGATCTGATGGAGAAGTATGGACAAGAATCTTAGTGAAAAGTTGGCATTTATATCTTAGCAAGAGAGAGATAGACGGATGTTTTATTCAAAGTGTGTATTTTACAAATGAATATCACATGCCCCTCTCATTGTTTCTATTTATATGGGACACGTTTCTAAGAAACCCTAATAATACAAGTGCAGAGAATATACACTAGAATATTCTCTTTAATGTCCTATCTCTAAAACTAGTAATTACAACTTTGTCAACGATATTCGGCCTCGACCTCGTCCCTTGTTGGCACCTCGACTACTGCTCTTGTTGACTCTTCGACCACAGACTTTGCTGGTTCTTGCGCCATCTCAACAAATGACGACTTGAGAATTCATTCTTTAGTATTATCTAGTTTAAATATTTCAAAAACAAATGTTGACCCATACAATGTTATCTTTTAAAATACATTTATCTATGGCCTTTTTTTTGGACCAAGCAGAGAGCATTGCTATTTTAGTCTAACGTGATTAGAAGCAAAATGTATTCATGTATTTTCCTTTTTGTTGTTTGATGAAAAAAATAATGATGTGAATGATTTCTCACACGTTAGGTGCTCCGTTACTTATGAATAATCTTAGGTTGTTGAAATTGCGAATCAAGGTGAAAATTTGTGGCGGTATAAATCAATTTAATTAGAGGTTCCAAAGTTAACAAGGTTGTTACTTAATTCTGATAGGTTGGAGGAAAGACATATCCAACTACTAAATTATACTAGGCAACTTGCTCTAAAACATTCCCAAGAGGAATTAACAGTTCATACATTATCGAACACGAATAAATTGGACTTCAACCCATACATAATGCCTCATTTTTCTCCAAATAATTGACTAAATGCGCACCTGCATCACTCTAGCTATATCCTCGTATTTTGATAGATTCAACCAGTAATAAGTTAATCATATTTTTAACATTTTTAAATAAATTTCAATCTCTTTGGTATAGTTACACATTTTAATCCAAAGAAGTTTTGACTTCACAAGCTGTATGGAGAATTGTGAAGTAATTGATCTTGGCGACTTGGGATCCAAATTTAATTGGTATAGAATACCGAGAAAAAGGATTTGGGAGAGACTTGATAGGATTTTCATCAATGATTCTTGGGCACAACAATTTCACACAAATATTATTAGGCACCTAGCAAAAGCTAGCACTGATCATAGGCCATTATTGATGAAATCTTATAATAATATGAGCGACAATGTGAGCTATTTCAAGTTTCTTGATTTATGGATACATCAGTCGGGATTCAAAGAAATAGTGAAAGATGTCTAAGATACCAATATTGAAGGAAATTTAATGTGGAGACTCCATCAAAAGTTGAAGATGCTAAGCAAAAGGCTAACACAATGGTTAAGAGAAGTTGTCGGGAATGTACATAAACAAGTATCAAAATGGGAGGACGAAATGCAATAGGTAAAATAGATGGATCAGGTGCAAACTATTGAGCAAAGCAGACTAGAGATGAATAAATTCCATGTTGAATATGTTAGATGGTTAGGTATGCAGGAGTCCTTACTAAAAAAGATGTCCCAAATCAAATGGTTTGAAGAGGGAGACTATAATAGTAAGTAATTTCATATTATCATAAGAGATAAATGGAGTAGAATCCAACTACATAGAGTCAAGAATCACAAGAATAAATGAGTGGAAAGTGATGAGAATATTAGCAAATATAGAGTTAGACATTATGAAAAGCTCTTCAACCTACTACAAACTTAGTTGAATTGGGATTTCTTAGATTGCATATCCAGCTGTGTGTTTGAGGATGAGAATGAAGTTCCTACATCCATCCCCCAAGAAGAAGAGATCAGAGAAGCAGTGTTCAAGATGAGCGCCTCTAGTGCAGCTGGTCCAGATGGGTACAATGGAGGTTTCTTTCACAGTTGCTGGGAAATTATCAAAGATGACAGTACAAGATTTGTGCAAGCCTTTGTCAATGGTAATGAACTAACTAGACAATAGAGGAGCGCGACCGGCTCAGGAATTGTGCAGGGAGTTTTGTTTCAATCCACTAGGCATTGTGCCTAAAGTATGTTTTCATATATGAAACAATAAAGTAAAACATATGAGGGGGACATAAACCTGAACTCCAACTATGAGAGCTACATTTGATCACCCTTTTATGCCGATCTAATGAATCCTTAAATGTATGATGGGTTAGACCTATGATGATGTACTAGGTTCCTATCCAGTTTTGATAGGCACTTGGGTGTACAACAAAAAAGTGAAGTGTATTTAGGTCATCTATACAAAAAGGTGCTAGAAGTCCTAAGTCTATTGAATACATGAGTTGGAAGTTCTTCCATTTACAAAAAATTCTACACTAACTAGTGTAAACATTCCCTGCATGGTAAGGCAAAAAACATGTGATAGATTGAGGTGGTATCTTCAACCTTGCTTTGACATTGAGGTCAAAGAAAGCAGGAATGAAGATAGCTAACAAAAGGTCCCAAAAAATCTGGTTGATCTGCTGTAACTGCCTAATGTCAATGACAGAAGAAAGTGAGCAGTGTCCTACGTCCACTTTTTAGGTAATCGTGACATCTGTTGTTAACTGAGTTCTTGGAATTGGTCTATCGTGATTGAGTCTTTGATGCTGAGCTAAAAAACCAGGAAGGCTAGGTTTGGATCCCTAGGTGTTTCCTGTTGCTGTAACTAAAAGGCTGCCGATGAAGAAGGTGGATTATGCTGAGAAGACAGTATAGAGGCTGCATGTTGATGTAGATTTTTGAACCGGAGGGGGTAATATTGAGGTTGTTGTTGGTCTTGTGGTGTATTCTGCTAAGCTCCAGTTTTTGTGCAATAAATTCTCCACCAAATGGTTGTGTGTACATGAGCAACTTGAAAGATTAATTGAAATTGTTTCAACTTCAGTAGAATGAGCATCAAGGATGCTAATACCACACACTGAAGTTGAATCAAATGATTAATCATAAAGGGGGTACCTGCACAATTGAACAAACTTGTTATCTTAAAAAGGCAATCCTTTTCCCAGGTTCTTGTGGGTTCTGGGATGAAGGATTGCTGGTGGGATGAGATCTTGTCCTGAGAACCTACTACCAAGTTGTTGTTGGTGCTGGAGAAGGTACTTTGGTTGCTATTATTAGTGGAAAAAACAGAGGAGGGAAGTTGATTGGTGTTGCGCTGATGGGACCAGAAGTGTTGGAACTATTGGTGATTGAAGTGGGTTATTAGGTTATCATGGTAGTTGGTAGCATAGACAAAACGGGTGTGGCATGTGCTACTAGGGTGAGGGTGGTGATTAATTGGAGGTGGTTTGATGCAGAGATGAATTGTGGAAAAGTGTCCAAAGGTCTTGTAGGAACATATGTTAATACTATGATCAATAGAGGAGATTGCTGCCTTATTGATGCTTTTGGTGATGAGTGTTTCTTCTTCCAATTGATAACATTTCAGAGGATTGAGCATCCAAGATACGAATACCACACTGTGATAGATTATCAATTGGTTTAATGAGAAGGGGGTTATTGAGACTTGCAAAAAAGAAACCAGAATTAGAGAAAAAATATTGGCATTTCGGCCCAGGTTCTTGCGCTGGTGTTTTGTGAGGTATGTGTGTGTTTGCCTTCATATTCTTGAGTTTAATAAGGCACTTGGAGGAAGGTGTTTTTATTGCTAACTGATGGTTGAAAGGGTGTGATTGATTCTGGAAGTATCAGTTATGTTTGGTGAGAAAGGTAGGTGAAAGTTAGTCATATGAGGATGTCGGCTATATTATCAGAAATGTGTGTTGAAGAATGGGTGGTGTGTTTGTAAGAACCCGTAGGCAGTGTGTGTGTGTGGTGATGTGAAGTGTCATGGTGGAGTGTGAGGTTTGTGTGACAGTTATTGGGTTTTGACTGGTGTTAGAGGGGTGTTAAGAGGAGGTGGCAGAGATGCTCCAATCACATTGAATGAGACCCTCTAAATTAGGCATCAATGGTGCTAATATGACTAGATTGAGGTTTGCCCTAGTAACTTGATCAATCCTCATGAGGTTGAACAACATTGCTGCTAATATCACATTATGAGGATAGGCCAATGGTCGGTGCATTCCCAAGGTGATGATACCTGCAAAACAGAAAGAGAGGTTAGCATTGAATGCCATCAGTTGTTGCCTTGTACTTTTCATTTGAACTAAAAACTGTGCTCCCATTTTTAAGCAACATCAACCATAACCCTCATCTGAGGAAGAAGAGCTTGCATGTTGTGGAGGTACGCGGATTTTGCTGATTTTCTTATGCCTAAAAGCAGGAGTACCTAGGTAATCTTGCTCAGATGTGAGTTGGGAGAGCAACAACATTGCTAAACTCAGTCAATGCGGTGAGTTCATGAATGAGCTTTGACATTGAATCAACAGGACAATTTGCTTCTCTATACACATGAGAAGCTCTGAAATCTAAGCATTGGTTTCACATGTCCTTCAACTATGATATCTTCATGTTAAATGTCCAGGGAGGATCCTTATCTTCAATCAACCATTTTATCAAAAGAGCTGAGTCTTTTTCTAGGTGAATTCTGGTGAATCCATTAGCCAAATACCACTGAATACCCATTCTTGTTGCTTCTATTTCTGCATAGTTGTTGGTGCCTTCCCCTAATAGAATAGCCATGGCATGTATGAACTGCCCCTGGTGGTTTCTAATAATAACTCTGGTCCCTATCTTTCCAGGATTGGACAATGCACTACCATCTGAGTTAACTTTGACAAAGACATTGTCAGGTTTGTTCCAGCAAACTTGGGTAGAGATGGTTTGTTGCTGAAGAGTTTCAACTAGAGATCCCTCCATTTGAAGGGTCAGTTGACATACACATCTTGAAACAGTGAGACTGCTGAGTGGGAGCACTCTATCATTAGTAGGTTATTTGTTTCTTAGGGCTCTCCATAAGAAAAATGACCATTTGAAAGGGATATTTGTGTGCCATGTCATCTTGCTAGTGAAGCTGGATGGTTTTGTTATTTCTTATGAGATCCCAGGCAGTAGCACATGTGAATTTACCATTCATAGTAGGGGTCAAGAGAGGCTTGTCAGGGAGATCTGGATTGAAGTGAATTGCTATCTGCATGATCTCATGAATCTTATGAGCTGGGGATATTTCATTAAGTCTTTAGAGATCCCCAGTGCCCCTCATTCCAAAATGAGAGACTGATATTCTGCTTGGTATTCCTCCTCTTGTTCTGCTCTTGGATAAAGGGCCTGATCCGGACCATTATCCCACCAGAAGTTGCAGCTTCCATTATGTAGTATCCATTAAATTGCAGTTTCAACATAATTTTTGTTGAAACTTAGCCTTTTCCAAGCTTGAGATTGGCCAGTGTCCCATTTCTTGGATACGGGATGAGACCTCTAACAGTACTTAGCTTTAAGGAAGGAACTCCAAACTGAGTCCACAATTCTGAAGTGCCACCACTGTTTGTATTCCATGGCCCTGCATGTGTCCTTGATAGTTCTGAAACCAACTCCACCTTCATTGAGAGGATAGGAAAGTTTTGACCATGATGCCCAATGATATTTGTGTTTGTCTTTGTGAATACACCAAAAGAAGTTTGTAATCAATCTCTCAATCTGCTTCATGACTGCCTTGGGAGAGGACACAACTCAGAGCAAGTGAATTGGTAAGGCCTGTATTACATGCTTGATCAAAGTTGCCCTTCCACCATAGGATAACATTTTATCATGCCAACCTTTGATTCTTCCCACAACCTTAGAGATTAGCTACATTGAAATGCATGATTCTGCTTCTACCAGTGTACAGAGGACAGCCCAGGTATGTGGGAGGTTAATCTTTTCCGGTGAAACCTGTCACTTCATGGATTATTATAATGGTAGCTTGAAGGGCATAGGATGCAATCATTAAATGGCTTTTCTGTCTGTTAATGAGTTATCCTGAGGTATTCTCATAATTGGTAAGAACCCACATGATCTTTTTGAGAGGTGTTCTTTTGCCAGAGGTAAAGATGATAATATCATCTACAACGCTCAAATGATTGATCTGTGGCCCTCTCTTTTACATGTAGAAACCACTAAGCAGTTGGTCATCATTCGAACTGTTAAGCATTCTGGAGAGGAGCTCTACACGTATGATGAATAAATATGGTGCTAGTGGATCCCCTTGTTTGAGGCCCCTTGATGCATTGAAGAAGCCACATCTTGTACCATTAACAACTATAGAGTACCGGTTGTTAGACATTGTCCTCCATATCATATCAATGATCATTTCATTGAATCCCATTCTTCTGAGCATTATGCATGTGAAGCTCCAGGAAACTCTGTCATATGCTTTTGCCATGTCAAGCTTGATGACTACATTGGAGCCCACATTTGGCTTTTTTAATGCCATGAACTATTTCCTGAGCTAGCATGATATTTTCAGAGATGTTTCTGCCTTTGGCAAAGCCTCACTGATTTGCTGAAATGATCTTGGGGACAATAGGACTAAGCCTAGTACCAATAACCTTGGAGATAATCTTGTTGACAAAGTTGCTAAGACTAATTGGTCTGAATTTTGTGAGACTATTAGGGAATTCAACTTTTGGCAGAAGAACTAGGCATGCACTAGACATAAAACTGGGCATAGGACTACCTCTGAAGAAGGATAAAACAACATTGAATAGGTCTTATTTGATCACTTCCCAGCATGATTGGTAAAATTTTCCATTTATACAATCTGGTCCTGCTGCATTTGTGGGATTCATAGAGAAGACAATCTCTTTTATTTCTGCAATAGATGGATCCCTAGTGAGGGTATCATTGTCTTCATATGTGATCATAGTTTGAATGATGGACATAATATATTCTCTAATTACTATGCCATGATCAGATAAAAGGTTATGGAAATACTCACAACTAGCCTCTCCAATTTTTTCATCTCCCTGGATCCATTCTCCTTCCTCATTCTTGGTTTTGTGGATGAACAATTTCCTTCTTCTTCCTCTGATTAAACTATGAAAATACCTGGAGTTTACATCACCTTCCTTGAACCATTAAAGCTGAGTTTTTTGCTTCAAAACATCATGTTCAATCTTCAAATATCTAACATATTATGCCTTCAATTCATTAAGGGTTGTTATGTCAGGATCAACATTAGTTTGGGCCCAGATGACTTCTGCATTTTTGACTTTTTAACAAACTCCTTGGCTTTTAGAAAAATATCTCCATATTCATGTCTAGACCACTGGCTCAGCGCATGACTTAATGCTTTCGACTTCTGATGAAACACCCACATAGGAGGCCTTTTCACTTCCCTATTCCATACTTCTGAGACCAAAGGTAGGAATCCTCTGTTGTCTACCCAGCAATTGAGGAATTTGAAATATTTTTTGCCATTATCTTTCTAAATGAGAAATTGTAGCAGCAGGAAAATTTTCTAACCATCGATCATTGACAAGGCCCCTGTCAAGTCTCTTCCATACTATAGAACCTGTCCCCCTTCCATTGGACCATGTGTATTTGGGACCATAGAAACCAGGGTCCACAAGACCACAATCTTCAATCATGCTTAGAAACTCAATACTTTTGGACATTTGGTATGGAATTCCACCAATTGTTTCTACTACTGAGGCAATGACATTGAAGTCACCTATGACACACCATGGAACACTGCATCTGGATGATTTGTGTCTTAGAACATCCCATAGGGGTCTTCTAAGTAAAGGTTTGCTTTTAGCTTAGATGACTGTCAGATGGAACATTTTTCCATTTTTAACATGAATAGTTTCCAATGACAATTGTTGCTCATCATGATCTGGGATTTTAGTAGTGAATTCTTTATCCCAGAACACCCAGATTTTATCATTGGTGTTAGAAGTAGCTTGATGCATGGAAATTTGGAATTTGAAGGATTCGATGTGGGAGTTGTTTATGAAAGGTTCAAAGACATCTATGAAAGAGAGTTGATGGATTTGTTTCCGGGTTTTGAGCCTTTCAATAGCCCCAGAGGACCTGATGCCTCTTGCATTCCAAATGATTGTATTAATAATTGAGAAGGGTGTTCTAATTTGTGCTTTGGTAGGACACTGCTACTTCTAGGAGCTTTACTCCTGGTTAGCTTTGGTGAGGGACTCTTTCTGGAAGAGATAGTTGAAGTAGAAACATTTTCCTGACTTGATTTTCCATTTACTGCAGTAATCAATAGTTCACAGTGTTGTTCCTTTTCAAAATCTTCATCAGTAGGATCATTGTCAACATCTTGTTCCCCATTTATCTCATCCTCGAATTAAATTGGTCTATATTCATCTTGTTGAGGAGTGTTTATTCTGATAGGACATGCCTCCAGGGGATTTTTAGAGAATGCAAGTGATGGTTTAGTTTGAAGGTGCTTGTAGAGTCATAAGTGACTTTGTGTTTTTTGGCTGAGAGATTTTCATCATTGGTGAGTAGATCTGATCCTTTTGTATCTAAGGTTGGTTCTTTGTTTGGTAACAGAGGTTTGACATGGAAGGATTGACTATTACTAAATTTCTGTAAGCAAGAGCCTCCTCCATTGCATTAGGATCAGGCCTAAAACTTTTTTGGATTACATGGTGATGCGAGACTAAATTACATAATTTAACATGTGATATACCTTACATTTTATGCGCATTAATGATAAAAATACACCTGTTATGTGC